>JASZXU010000997.1:0-11175 GCA_035521515.1 Phenoliferia sp. Uapishka_3
CTCCCTCCCCTTTTTCACAACCCACTTCTCCATCCTTCCGAAACCTCCCACTACCACCGAACACGAAACCGAAAACAGCCCGTCTGCGCCTGCATCGCTCTAGGATCAGAAGATGCCGTCAGAGAACATCGTAGAGAAGTACTGGATATGGAAGTGAGGAGAATCGAGGAAGAGGCGCCGGAGATGAATACTGGGGCGGAGATGGTTAGGGAGGTGCCGAAAGCGTTGGTTAGGTAGCAGTTAGGTTAGGTTAGATTGGATGTGGATGTTGATGTTGTTGGGGTAATAATATGATCTTTAGTTGAAAGATGTTAGGTTGGGCGAGGAGGTCTGAAAGGGCAGCGAGGTGAGCTTGATTTGAACCATACGGCCTGCTAGAATCTCAGCGTCTCCTTCTGGAAATTCGGTTTCGCTCTCAAGTAGCTCGATGTCTCCATTTGGAATTTACTCGATGAGGTTTGGAATTTCTTGCTGGTGTACAGTATTCGTGTTCAAAGAAAGACGAGTAAGCCCCTGAGCGGACATGTCACCGAACTCCTTGGAACTCCGCCTCGGCACCGTCCTGTCTTCCCTCCCTCTTTCGTCTCACAGACCAGCCATGGACTCGCCGAACTTTGCGAATCAGCCAGTGCTAAGACCTCGTAGAGCAAGGCGACCTGCTGCTTTCTCGCCCTCCACCGTCAGTCTACTTCACGTCTTGGTGGGAGTCACTGCGGCGCTCGTCTTTCATCCTGCTTGTACAACTGTGAGTCTTTCCTATCGATTAAAGGCGAATCTCTGATGACCATGACTGCTATACTTCTCAGACCTCTGATCGCGTAGTACAAATCTGTAATGCCCTCACTCTTGCATTCGGAGTTTGGGAAGTCACGAAACTCGAAGGACTTCGAAAGGCGTCGAAGAAGTCAAAAGTGCTTCCTGGGTGTCTGCTCGCCATCTTGATTGTTGAGAAATGTCTGATCCTTGCTGGTGAGCTTAATCAAATCCTGTAACAAGAAGAAATGCGAGACTGATGGGGATGGGCAATGGGCAGGAACGTTTCGGCCGGTGTACAATTACGCTGTGATGGAGAAGCCTAGGATGTACATCTACAATTGGGTAAGTGAGCAAACGGGATTTTCGGTGAACGTTTTTCGCTAATATTTAGCACGGTTAAGGGACCCATCTGGTCGTTCTCGTTCACTCTTGTGCTCCGTATGCCCCTCAGCTCTCAAAACTGTAGCGAGGCTTGACTAAGCCTTTGACCGATAGAGGGCATCTATACGTCTGTCCGACGATGGCAGGTACGATTAGATACTTTAAATAAAGTCAACTAAACGGCTGAAGCTGACACGGGCTATTCAGATCAACCGATCACGTCTCATCCTCTTTCTATCGGTCGCCGTCTACGCCTCTTTCCTCTTCCTCACACTGCGAAGCCATCACAACTCGACGGTTATCAACTTGTTTTCGCGGAAGAACCCAGACTTCATCGAATCAAAGACCAAGCACAAATACAACGCAATCAAAACAATGACCCCCACTCGCACCGTCCCATCCATCGCCGCCGCCACCATGATCGACTTTTCCCCAGGCGGTGGAAATGTGACAAGGCCAGTCACGACGATTGAGACTGAAGGAAAACACGTCAATCTGGAAATCGACCTCGAAGTGATCGAGCAGGAGATGGCGGATCCGGATTATGTTCCTTCGCATCTCTGGGACGACGATTATATTTCTTACCGCTCGTCGTGCTCTCTTGATCCTCCCAATTTGCCGCGGTACGGACGCCACTGGGTGAATAATTGGTATTATTCCCTCCCTGGAGATGTTGTGCTTTGGTATTCCTCGCTTTATTTCTTGAGCTACTTGGCGGGAAGTGGGAGTATCGATGATGGTACCTGGAGAGTTCAACGGGGGGCGATCACGGTGAGTAAACTTTCCTCCCAGGCCGGCGCTCTCTGATTGTTTGCTCTTCATCAGATGCTGTTTCTTCAACTTGTGCTTCTGTACATCTCGAACTTCGCGATGGTTATCAATGCGCCTCGAGACCCGAACGAACCTCCGTTGTTCATGGTCTTCAATGACTTGATGCGACTCATTCCCGCCGTGAGTGGACTCAGTGCACATTTTCGGATTTTTCCTGAAGCTTCTTGCTTCGTAGAAAATTTACAGCGAATACATCAGGCCGCGTGTAGCTATCCTTCTCTTCGCGGTCGCCTACACCACGCGGATTGTCATTCTTCAGGAGCTCGAGATCGTAGTAACCAAGGAAGAGTGGGAGGAAGCTGTAGAGGTGGAAGTGGAAAAACTGAAAGCCACACTTGCAGCGTAAGTCCTGTTTAGATTGTGGCTGAAAATTTTCCACGCTGATGCCTGTTGAAGTCGAGTGGAGGGGAATTGAAGATGTGAAATAGACACCCATGTCCGCGGAGGGTACTTCCATCCTCACTATGCTATCTTTTGTGCTCTCATGTATCGTTTTCTGCAGCTGTGTTGTCCTTGCGGTACTCGTCTGTGGCGCGCGGCTGCAAACCGCCACCATCCGCCACTTGCGCCTTCATCGCAAGCCTGCCGTCCACCACCGAAGTTCTCCTTCTCCTCTCATTGTAAAACTGACTCTTCCATGGCACACAGACCGACTCAAAATGTCCCTCATGAATAAGGGGTCACCACTCGGCTTTCTTTTCTGATTGTCTCGGGCCTCCGTCCTCGAATCCTGGAGGCCTGAACTTGATCTTGGGGTGCCCACGGTCCTGTCTTTCGACCGCACGGCCTATTATTTACCGGGATACCAATTGCATCCCGGGGATCAGAGCCTGTCGGATACCCGACAACTCAGTCTCGGAAGCGCCGGGTGAGCGTAGGCCTCCTTTGTGATTTCGGTAACAAGAAAAAGTGATGCCGTGCTCCTCTCTCCTTTGCCTCCACCACGACCAACAGCTTCCTCTCAAGACTCGACGAGTTCAACCGCCAGCTTCCTACCAGATCTTATCACTTTCGAAATGGGATGCGGATCCAGCAAAGACCACGACCCGGAGGTGGACAGCGTGAATCGCTCAATCGACAGCCAGATTGAGAAAGATCGCGTGCGGATGAGGTCAGCTTTCGTGATATTTTGCCTTCACCGGAGCTTCGAGCTCACTGCCCCTCCACACCTCGTAGAAACCAGATCAAGATGCTATTACTGGGAACAGGAGAGAGCGGAAAGTCAACGATCCTGAGTGGGCCTCATCATTACACTTCTCCCACTTCGCTACTGACTTCCTTGGATGTCATAGAGCAAATGCGAGTGATTCATCAAGACGGCTTCTCGGAGTCTGAGAGGAGTTCCTACCGCGAAGCGCTTTTCATCAACACTGTGACGTCGATGCAAGTTGTCATTGAGTCCCTTATCACACTCGGGCTACAACTCAGGCCTGAGAATTACCAATTGGGTATATTCGTGGAAGAACTCGAGTCGGATCGACGAGTGGAGGACCCAAGGGTAGCGGAGGCGATTGAGCGACTGTGGTCGGATCCGGCTGTCAAGAATATCATTGGTGAGTGTTTGGCTGGGATAACACATTACAATGGAAAGTTGATCGTAATGAGCACAACGACTTCGCAGCGGACAGATCTCGATTTCAGATTAACGACTCGGCGGAATATTGCTTCGCGTCGGTGAGGCGCATCATGGCGCCAAACTACATTCCAACCGACGCCGACATTCTCCGAGCTCGAGTGAGGACTACAGGAGTGAGTGCTTTCTGGCCCTTCCCAAGTTATTGTCACATTTGCTCATCGAGGGCTGCAAAAGATTACGGAAACACATTTCAATGTTGGGAAATTCGACTACATGATCTTTGTAAGTTTTCCCGAGCTCAACAAAGCTTTTGAAAAGCTGCTCAAACGTCAATTCTCAGGATGTGGGAGGGCAGCGGTCAGAAAGGAAGAAGTGGATCCACTGCTTTGAGAGCGTCGACGTCCTGCTATTCCTCGTTGCCGTGTCCGAATATGTACGTAGTCTCATTGCTGTAGGTCACATCGCTGTTCTTACTGACCGTGTAACTCTCCACAGGATCAATCACTTTTTGAGGACGAAGGCATGTCGCGGATGGAGGAGGCGATGATGCTCTTCGAATCGACGACAAACTCAAGATGGTTCACCAACTCAACCGTCGTCTTATTCTTGAACAAGATCGACTTGCTTGAGAAGAAGCTTCCTCGGTCCTCCTTGAAGGTTTGAACCACTTTACGGCAATCTCGTGCCTACTCTAGCTGAGCACCATGATACACAGGCGGCGATGCCAGCATACGCGGGCGACGACCTGAGCTTCCATGAAGCCCTCGAGTTCTTCCGACATTCATTCGCTTCCCTATATACGCAAAAGCGTGGCTTATATGTGAGGCTCATCTATACCCTCACAATGCAAGAGATTTGCTGACTCGCTGTCTCCCCTCAGCACCACTTTGTCACTGCAACCGATACGCAATTGGTGAAAAAGGTGACGGACGCTGTATCAGACACCATTATGCGATCCACTCTCGCGAGTGTTCTCATCTAAAACAATTACAAAAGCTCATCATTCGCAGACCTAATACTTGTACGGCTTGTAGTTCCTCCCTGTTGCAACGAATCTTGCCCCTCAAATCTCGAAGACCCGCACAAAGAACGAGAGGTTGATGAAGCCAAGAAGACTCATCATTCACAAGCAAAGTAGATGCGTCACTCACAAACTTCATGTACACATTCACCAAAATTCCCCTCGCCAATCTTCGCGGTGATTTCGTCGCAGCTCGCGCCGACATTATCCGCTCGGCCTCCGCCTTCGCTCGGCTTCTTATCTACCAACTACATCAAGCTGCTTGGGAGCGGGACTTGAAGCTTCAGGAGACAGCTAAAGCCAAATATGCTCGCTCGAAGCTTCCGACTCTGTCGTCTTGCCCCCCGCACCTTCACCCGCACCCTCCACACGCCTCCATCATCGGCCGGGTACCAACCAACTGTCGAGGAGCTTCACTCGCGAACTGCCGCCGAGATTCTTGCTGAGAGGGAGGATGAGAAAATAGGAACGCAGAGGCATTTCACAGTATCTCAGCTTCACTCCGAGTGGTGAGCTGTGCTGACGACCCCCTTTTCCAGGTCAACTTCGGGTGAGTTCTCATCAGCTTACATCCTAGCTTGGAAGGCTCACGCAAGTTTCAGGCCTCAGCATCCAGCCGCACACGGTGTTCTGCGACTTATCCTCGAGCTGAATGGCGAAGAGGTTCTCCGTGCCGACCCTCATATTGGTCTGCTCCATCGCGGAACGGAGAAACTCATCGAGTACAAGAATTACACCCAGGCTCTCCCTTACTTTGACCGTCTCGACTACGTATCCATGATGACCAACGAGCTTTGTTACTCGCGAGCCGTCGAGAAGCTGCTGAATATTGGTGCGTTGCTCTTCGCGGGCGTTCACATCCGTGAGACGAATTGCTCATTTCGATTTTCATCTCGATTCAGAGGTTCCGGAGCGTGCCAAATGGATCCGAACCTTGTATGCCGAGATTACTCGAATTCTCAATCATTTAATGGCTGTCCTCAGTCACGCCATGGGTAAGTCTGACGAGATTTCGCCAGACCGACGTCTGATTGTCTGACTCGGCTTCCACTTAACAGATGTTGGAGCACTCACTCCTTTCCTCTGGGGTTTTGAGGAGCGAGAAAAGCTGATGGAGTTCTATGAGCGAGGTCTGCTCCCACAGCTCTTCACGTATGCTGAGTCGCGCTGACCCAATAGTTCAGTCTCCGGAGCTCGTCTTCACGCGGCGTACGTTCGCCCTGGAGGCGTGGCCTACGACTTACCTCACGGCCTCTTGGAAGACATTTACAAGTGGAGCACAGCATTCAGTGACAGAATTGATGAGATTGAAGAGGTCATTACCGAGAACCGAATTTGGAAGCAGCGCACCATTGGTAAGTTTTCCACGCGTTGTCTCCTTGACGTCGAGAGTTGACGTTCTGGCTTTCTATTAGGTGTCGGCGTTGTCACTGCACAGCAGGCTCTCGACTATTCTTTCACTGGTGTTATGGCGAGGGGCTCTGGAATCGCATGGGATTTGAGGTAGTCGTTGTGAGAGAGCGTGTCGAGGCGAAGGCGGAGCTAACTTGGTATGCAGGAAAGTGGCACCCTACGATGCGTACGGCCAAGTTGAATTCGACGTCCCGGTAGGCAAGAACGGTACGGAAAAAACTCATTGTATCTCATAACTTCTGACGGCAGTTCGTGACTTTTCCTGCCTTTAGGCGACTGCTACGACCGCTACCTCTGTCGCGTCGAAGAGTTCAGACAGTCTCTTCGAATAATTCAGCAATGCCTTTCAAAGATGCCCCCGGGAAAGATCAAGGTCGACGACTACAATCTTGTGCCTCCGCCCCGGGCCAGCATGAAAGAGTGAGGGAGCACGTGCCATTGAAGAAACCTGTTCGACTGATGTGCTTCGTTGGCAGAAATATGGAAAGCTTGATTCACCACTTCAAGTTTTTTAGCGAAGGCTATCATGTTCCTCCTGGTCAGTATTCTCAACTTGCTTCAGTATGCTGAGCTGTGCGCCAATTAGTCTTCGCGAACAGGCGAGACTTATTCTGCGATTGAAGCTCCAAAGGGCGAAATGGGGTTTGTGCTGACTTTGAGTGCCAAAAATCCGAACGCCTAGCCCTGACTTATAACATACAGAGTGTACCTCGTCAGTGATGGATCGAACCGCCCCTACCGATGCAAGATTCGCGCGCCTGGCTTTGCTCATTTAGCAGGTAAGAAAAGACAATTCCTTTCTCTACGCGACGTCAAGCTGAGAAGTTTTGGCAGGTGCCGACTTTATGGCCCGCCATGCGTTCCTTCCAGACGGTGAGTAGCTTCTTTTGACGTCGAGGAGCTGTGCGAGAGCTGATATATCTTCCAAGTGGTCACAATCATCGGCACAATGTGAGTGGTGTTCAGATTAAGTCCTCAAAAACGATTTCGCACTCAATCTCCCTGGTTTTTTTCAGGGACCTCGTATTTGGTGAGGTTGACCGCTGATGACTCTACGTCGGGCGATCACCGCGCATAGGAAGAATGATTTTCTGAACAGCAGGCTGAGCTCTTTGGGTTTGTTAGAGGGAGTGACATCAAATGAAGAGCGATGGTCCCATCCTACCCTGTAGTCTGCGAGTACGCGATACGATGTCGTCAATCTCGGCTTCGACAGGCTCAGCTCAGCCCCAAACGTCGAGCTACAACGAGGAGTGGAAACCATGGCAGCGGTATTTTGCCTTTTATCGACTTCCTTCAAGCTCATGGCGGGCCCGTCTCCCGATTCACTCGCCCCCTCGTCGACGTCCGCTGGCAGGTCGGACTCGGACCCAGTAGATGTCGATGTCGACCAGATGAAGGCTACGGTGATTTTGATCAGACTATGAGCTCTTGAAGCTCAAATACATGAGTTTATATCAAAATCACTGCATCTGATCCGTTGATCGCCTTGAGTATAGCAGCCCTTGCCCGCGAAGTTCGCAGCTGGTCCAAGCTCAGCAAAGTTGTCTTCAACTGCCAAGGAGTAGAAACGCACGTTGTGGCGGGCGACGGAGGTCGGTGTTTGTGCGACTTCTTCGAATGAATCTTGGCGTCCATAAAGCAGGTTGTCGTTGCTCAAGAGAAAGGCCGAAGGCCAAAAATATGCACTCGAAAAGCAACAAGTCATTCAAAACAAGCTGTTGATTCCACCTCCCCAATAGTTTTTCGAACGGAAGCCAGCAACGCAAAGGCCACCATATCTACTCAAAAGAAAAGCTTGCAACGGCGGGACGACCGCACGCATCACTAGGCCTCTCCGCGTCCCACTGCAGTCAAGAGGGAATGAGCGAGAACCCATCAATAACATGGATAAGGAATGATGAGGGCGTACAAGAACAGTGAGGCTGTTGGCGGAAGGAGTTTCGCAGGCGTTCTGGTCGAGGTACGAGTACGAGTCGAGTCCACCAGCAAAGTCGTTGCGGACGCGTTTGAAGGAGCCGGTCGGCGAAGGGTCCTTGCGCAAGTTGTCGAGCCTGAAGATCGCTCGCATCGAAGCAACAAGGAAGGCATCCGAAATACGGTCACCGAAGCACTTGTGCATGCCGTGGCCGAGGAGGATGTAGTCGCTGTCGGGACGGGTGACGTCGATCTCGGTTGGGTTGCGGAACTTGGCAGGGTCCTGTTATTGTTGAGAGTTTATCAATACGAGCCAAAATGAATGTAGACGAACGAGAACTCACCATGTGTGCCTTGCTAATTCCGATAATTACTTTGTCGCCGTCCTTGATCTTCACGTTACGCCCACCATCCTTGATCTCCATAGATTGAGTGGCACGACGAGCTACAAGAACCGATATTAGAAGTTTGTCAAGGTAGCGAGTTAGAGCAAGAATTGGACGCACGAAGTCCAACAACAATAGGAGCGATCCTCATGCCCTCGAGACAGTACTTCAGAATTTGAGCGTCGGTGTTGTCATTCTTTCCTTGCATGCAGATCTCGGCGAGCTTGTCTCGATCGGTCCTGTACTCGTCACGGAGGTAGAGCTCGACGAGAAGGGAAACTTGCTGAGTCAGCTGTTGGTACAAAAATGAAGTGAGGTCAATTTCGGGGCCGGTAACGAACACAAGCAAAAGAGACTAACGTTTCCGGCGATAGGAATCATGACCTGGGGATTGAGAGCCGTCAGCTTCGTAGACCAATGCAGAAGAGGCGAAAACGAGAAACTCACTCCTAGGGCGTCGCCTGCCATTTGATCGTGGCTCTTTCCAGTAGCGAGCAAGGCCTGATAAAACTCCTCGCTGTCCTTGGTGTCTTGAAGGGCTGAACCTTTGGCGGCCCAATCGAGCATCAAGTGGCGAAGTTTCTTGGAAGTCGCGATCCTGAACTTGATGAGGCCGGTGAGAAGGGTGGCAGACTTGAGGGACGTCTCGCGGAGGACCCAGCCGGCCTTGGGAACGACGTCTGAGAGGAGATCACAAAGTTCAGTGCGTTGACAATCATCTTGGGGGAACAACGAGACTACTCACTCATCGAAGAGAAGATGAAAAGACCGAGAAGCATCTGCCTCAACTGGTCGATAGTAAACTTTGAGAGATAATGATGATATCAAAGTCAGCGGTGGCGTCGCAGCTTCGGTCGGGAGCAAACCCACGAGACCCTGCGGAGTTCGAGCCGTTTTGATGGGGAGAGCGAAGCGTTGCGCGATCCACTTGATGGCGACGATGTTGGTGACGTCTCGAACGATGTCGAGCTGGCGAGTCTTGCTTCCATGGTAGGGGAGGGACCTGCGCTTGACCTGGTATTCGACGCATTTGGAGACATAGCGGTGAACCTTGCTTTCGAATCTTGAGGGCAAGTAAATCAGCGGAAGTCAAGATGAGAGAGCGTCGCAGACCTACTCGTTACCAAGACCATAGAAGGCCTTGCGCATGTAAATCTCCATAGGATCGTGCTGGGCAGCGGCGTCGAAGCCGATGAAGAATCCGCGACCACCAGTGATCTGCTTGATCGAGTCGTTGTCTGCGAGTTCAAGGACGTTAGGAAAAATTTCAGCCGGCGATGAAAAAGTCAAACTCACAAAGAGTGGCGAACTTGTCGCGGTCGTTGAACGCCTTTTCGCACGCCTTATAGGACTGAAGGCTGAGGAGTGGAGTTGCCTTGTCCTGCTCCGTAAATTCGTACTGGTTGTCAAGCTTGAGGTCCTTGAATATTTTCTTGGCAACTGGAGGGGTGTACTATAACATATAGTTGTCAGGCGCAAGTGTCGTCGAAATGGGCGTGCAGAATGACTCACGAAGGGAAGGAGGGCGTAGGTGGAGTTGAACTTGTAAGAGAATGGGAAGGCGTCGAAGAGTAGCGCGGCGAGGTAGCCGTTGGGGGATCCTGGAGTGACCTTGAGCGATGCGGCGCCCCACGACGTGAGAGTCGAAGTGTTGAACTGGGAAATTCCGGTTCAGCATTGGATAACATGAGAAGTGGAAAAGAGATGGACTTACGTCATGAGTGAGGAAGCGGTCGCTCCTCTGGAAGAAAAGATGAATGGCTGTCAGCCAGGTTGAAAATTGAAGGGACAACACAAGACGTACGATGAGCGAGACGGCGTCGTCGAGAATACCGCGCCCGATGGTGTGGCCTGTAGAGTTGGAAGTTAAGGAGAGATGTAACGTGAAGGGGGAAAACGACATACCAGTGCAAGTTCCACTTCCTGCCATAGATGGCTTGCACTCTTCGGCGAGAAGACCCGGGTACTAACAGAGAAAAGGCCAAAAGTTAGCAGCTAATCCATAAAAATACGTAATGGAATCTAATGAAGACGACTCACGAGCTCCAAGTCGTCGATCTGATCGTTGTAAAGAGCTCGAGCAGCTTCGGCGGCCTTCTGCTGTTTGGGACCAGCCCACTCCTCGAAAGTCTTGAAAGGGGTGAGGCCGAGGTAGGAGCGGAACTCGTTCATCGTGCAAACGTTTTGCATGCGAGCACGCTTCTGGCCCTGTGACATGTGCGAAAAAGGTCAAGGTCCATGGGTGAGTTGCGCAATCGAGGGAGAGAAGACTCACGAGAATTTCGACGACCTGGAAAACAATTTTAGACAGTTGTCAGCATAGGCAAGAGGAAAGAGAAGCGAGACAAGGCGCACCCTCAAGGCAGATGGAGAGCCGAAAGCTTTGAAGGAAAAACTTGAGATCGGACGAAAAGCGGGCAACGAAAAAGGCAACTCACCTCCAAAGGCACCGGCAGGCTCGTTGGTAGCGGTGTTGAGGATCGCGACGAGGTCGTCGTCCTTGAAGAGGTGAGTGGCAGGGTCACGAGTAAGTCCAGGAATCAACCAGTTCTGATTTCCTTGGTCCGCCAATCTTTGTTCCGATTCCTTCGCCTTTTCGTAGAAACGCTCAGGAGAAATGTCGTTGAGTTTTTCCCCGGGGCTGAAAACAAAGGTCAGTGAAAAAGACGAGCGCATAGAAAAGGACCGTAAGCTTACAAGAGACGTTCAAACGCAATTCCGATCCACATAGCGTCCTTTTTGCTCATTGCAGCGTGCCAGTGGTACGCGACTACACGAAGGGAGAGGGGTATTTCAGATCAAGAACAAAGGGTCGCGGCGGAAGGAACTCACTGTTGAACTCAACCGAGACGGCGTTGCCACCACCGCGCTCAATGCGTCCACCCTTGCGAAGA
>JASZXU010000998.1:0-11173 GCA_035521515.1 Phenoliferia sp. Uapishka_3
CTCCCCAAGCCCACCAAACCTCCCGTCCCCCAACCCTCAAAGCGAAAGGCAGCCAGTTCCTCTTCCTCCTCACAGCTTCCGCACTCGAGCTCGACTCCAGCGAGCGCTGCCCCACCCGGCAAGCGCTTTAAGTCAACAGCGGCGCTCACAGACGCGAAGCCGCTCGCCGAACTTGTCCGCCCAACATCTCTCGATGATTTTTACGGACAAGAGCAGCTTTTGGGGAAGGGAGCGTTGCTGAGAAGCTTGATCGAGATGGATAAGGTTGGAAGTTTGATTCTCTGGGGTCCCCCAGGCACAGGGAAGACGACGATTGCTAGGGTCATTGCGGGATGCACCAAGAGCGTGTTCAAAGAGGTGAGGGAACATCATACTTGACATCGTGTTAAGGAAATCTGACTCGTTGAGTAGCTGAGCGCCACCAACGCGTCGACTGCAGAGCTCCGGAAAGTATTTGAGGATGCCGGAAATTTACTCAAGCTCACCGGGAGAAAGACCATTCTCTTCATCGACGAGATACAGGTATGATTTCCTTTATTTTCTGAAGGCAGCAAAGAAGTGTCGCGCTGACAATCCTCATCCAGCGCTTCAGTAAATCGCAGCAAGACAATGTGCGTCTTTGTCCTTCCGGCCAAAACCAATCTCACAAGTTCACAACCTCTCTCGAATTAGTTCCTTCCAATAATCGAAGCTGGTCTCATATCCCTCATCGCCTCGACCACCGAAAACCCATCCTTCCGACTAAATACCGCTCTCCTCTCCCGGTGCCGCGTCTTCGTTCTCGATAAACTCACGCCATCATCAATCCACAAGGTCCTCCTCCGCGCCCTCTCCATATCTCAATCCTCGAAGTCTCCTCCTTCGACCCCCGACGCTCCACTGGACCCGCCGAATCTGGAAGGACCCATCGACGAGGATCTGTTGACGTTCCTGTCGAGCGCGGCAGATGGGGATGCGAGAGTGGCCCTGTCGTCTTTGGAGCTAGCCCTCTCAGTGACTTCGGATCCGAATTCAAATTTTACAAAGGAGGAGTTGAAAAAGCAACTGAGGAAGGCGCACTTGCAGTATGACAGAACCGGAGGCGAGTCGTTGACGTTCTGCGATCTCGAGGCCCAACGCTAATGCTTTCTTCTTCTTCCAACATTAAAGATCATCACTATGATACTATCTCCGCCTTACATAAATCTGTGCGAGGAGGAGATGCAAACGCGGCACTGTACTGGCTTGCGAGGATGCTGCAAGGTGGCGATGATCCTTTGTACGTCGCGAGACGCCTCATAAGGATGGTAAGTCTTTCATGGAAATCTTTATGATAAGCTCGAGCATAGTTGATGATTATAGCACTAAAGGCTAGCGAAGATATCGGCGATGCCAACCCTCAAGCGCTTCCTCAAGCTGTCGCGGCGTACCAGGCAACACTTTTGATGGGCATGCCCGAATGCGACGTGAGTTCCTAGCTGATAACTTCTCAGTCACTTCATATTGGCCTATTCAAATCTTCACGCACAGTGTATCCTGGCACAAGTTGTAGTTATGCTCGCGGAGTCACCGAAATCGGTGAGGACGTACAAGGCCTACAACGCTGCGAAAGCACTTGTAGACTCAAGTGAAGGGTATCCCGTACGTTTGTATTCATACCTCGAATCATGTGTAGATACCCACATACCCATACTTACTCATCCTTGTTACAACTCAGGTACCACTTCACATCCGTAACGCCCCTACTGGCTTGATGAAGTCTCTCGGAGTATTGCCTCTCCCACATTCTCATTGACACCACTTACTGACCAAGCACTCATATTACAGTACGGAGCCGATTACAAGTACAATCCAGGCTTTGCCCATCCCGTTCACCAAACGTACCTCCCACCGGAACTCGAGGCAAAGGCTGATTTCTTGGGGTTAGAAGAGAAAGTGTGGGATGAAGAGGCGCTACGCAAGTGGGAGGACACAAGTAACGAAGGAAGACGGTGGGAGGGACGGGAAGCAGAAGCAAAAGGTTTCGAAAGTTCGAAGCTTGAAGGAAGGCTGAAGCTTTGAATGATCTAGTCGCGAGCGGATTCATTCGTAGACTCACAGGGGAGCATGGTCTAGCACTTATACCACGATTGAGGTTGATTTTCATATTTTTATTGTATATACATACCCCTATAGTTTTGCAGGCGGGGACCGGTGACTTTGGTGAGAACAAGTGAGAAGTGACAAAATCCCGAGTTTACATTTTCAAAAGATCAAAGTCAACTAAAGTCGCGACCCGACCACGGTCCAGGCACCTCTGACAACGGTGCATCCATTCTGAAGCGGAATTGTAGCTTGTAGGCTGGGGACTGCTCCACCATGTCAACCTCAGCTTCTTCAGCCCCCGGAAACAATCTGTTCCATGGGTTCCACGGTCTAACAAGCGTAACTTCGGCCAGAGGCTCATCGTGAAGGTCGTTCCAAGCATCGACAGAGGTGAGTTCATCAACTAGCGAGTCCCAACCGCTGAATCCAATGTCGAGTACTTTGATCGTTGACGGAAGACAGTAGAGCTGAGCTTTGAGAGGGACAGTGTCGAGATAAAGATGTGTGAGCGGAAGGGGTTGAAGGGAGGTGAATAAGTCGTCCCAGATTTTGGACGGTTGGCGAGTTTCCTCATTCATTTGAGAGTGGATGCGGAAGACTGCGAGATCTTTCAGAGTGGGGAGGAGGTTCGCGATCTCCAAGAAAGCGACTTGACAGATGGAGGGTAGGTCCAATACGACGAGCTGGGTGAGATCGAGTCCGAGGTGCGCGAGGGGACAATTATCCAGCCGTCCCAGGCGGAGGTGTTTGAGATTGCCGGTGGGAGTGCTGGTGGGGGAAGGGGCTTCGAAATCGAACTCGGAGATGTAAAGCGTTTCGACTGATTCCAAGTAGGGAGTGATGGGGGCGTTAAAGCGATCGGAACTCAGGCTGACTTCGGTGAGTTTTGAGAGGACCGGCTTCAATGAAAGGAGAAGGTTGTCGCCGATGGGTTGATCCAATCCTCGAGCTTCGAGAGTGCGAAGGTTCTATAAGGTCAAGGCGTGGTAAGTATTCACCTCGGGTGCACAACAAGCTGAGATTAGATACCTTAAACTTTGCCACAAGCTCCCATAATTTATCTGACCCTTGCCGTCGCTCGCTCCCAAGCCACTTCTCTCTTTTCCGAGCTTGTCTCAATGGAGCGTCTCCGGCTTTGTACATAAACGCCAGGTAATCCCCACATCTCTGCATCTCGTCATGGCCTATTGTGCGCTCGTCGGTTCCGGGTGGAGGGATTCCTTTGGGGAAGAGTTTCGCCGCCTCGTCCTCTTTCTCTCGCGCTTCGGCCGAGTCCCTCCATTCAGTCTTCCATACTTCCGGTGAAGTATAGCAAACAGCAAGGTGGCGGACGACGGTGAAGAGGTGTGGGTTGGCTGCGAACGTTTGAAGAAGCTGGGGTGCCGTGCTTTCGCGCCAGCTCATGTTGAGCGACCCGAAAAGAGCTCGCCGGGCCGAATCCTTCCATTGTTTGGAGACGAGGCTTGCGTTGCATAAGTTGGTGTGAGACGCGTTTTCAGCGCGTGCGACGGCAGTAGGTGGCGTGTGGGGGGGACACGCGAGGTTGAGGAGGATCTTGTCCACGAGCTCCGAAGGGAGGCTGGGAGAAGGTCGAGCCATTGCGTGAAAGAAAGCACGTATCAACTCTTCGGGGTAGGAGCGAGATAGATAGCGGCGATAATGGTTTTTGCTGCTTTGACACTGGGCTCGCAGGAGGACGCCGAGCACCACTTCGACTTCGGTAGGTCGGCGAGGCGTCCTCCTCCCAGTTTATGCTCCAACTAATCTGCAAACGGCTTATCTTCACCCATCAACATCAGCTCCTTCTTTTTCCTTTCCTTCGCCTCCCGTCACTAACGAGCCGACCGATGTCCAACTCTGTGGCCGACGATGCGTCCGCCTCACCCTTCGCAGGCCGGCATACGCAACCTTTCGACCTTGGGAGCTTAGGAAGTGGATGGAAAGAACTGGCGGGCACAGATGGAGTCTCTTTTGCGCGCTTTGACAAGGCGATTGAGCGGTCATTGAATGACAGGAGGGAATACAGGTGTGCTGAGTGGACATGCTTCGGAGTGGCGGAATGCTGATGCTGCTTTTAGACTGGTTACGCTCGTAAACGGGCTTCAAGCACTATTGATATCAGACCCAAAGCTGGACAAGGCGGCCGTATCGCTGTCTGTGGGCGTCGGACACCTCAGTGACCCGGTGCGCACTTTGGTCAGCATCCTCTAATGCCTTTGCTCATAGATTTTGAAATACAGGATGACCTCCCGGGACTTGCCCACTTCCTCGAACACATGCTGTTTCTTGGCACCGAAGGATTCCCTTCCGAATCCGCGTACAAACTTTACCTATCACAACATAGCGGTTCAGCGAATGCTTTCACCTCTCTCAACGAAACCAACTATCATCTATCTATTCATCCCTCAGCAGTCTTAGGTACAGAAGGCATCCTCGCGCGACACTCCCAATTCTTCATTTCACCACTGTTCCTCGCGAGCTGCACGGAGCGAGAACTAAAAGCAGTCGACTCTGAGTTTCGTAGGAACTTGATGCTGGATTCGAGGTCAGTAATCGTTTTTTGATTAATCTTCCTTGTGAGGCTTTCTAACCTCAAGTATTCACAAAGGCGACTCTTTCAGCTGGGAAAGGAGACGAGTTCAAGGGCAGCGGGTGCGGTATACTGGAAGTTTGGGACTGGGAGCCGAGAGACCTTATGGGACGAGCCTATTGCGAAGGGTGTGGATGTCAGAGCAAGATTGCTGCTTTGGTTTGCGGAAGAATACTCCGCGAACAGAATGAAGCTTTGTGTGCTGAGCACTCGTATGTTCACATCCGCTGCGAGGTTGACTGTTTCTGACCCATAAACATATTCGACCAACAGAGTCTCTGGATGAGCTGGAAGATGAAGTTATCCGTCATTATTCCGCGATTTCAAATGCAAATCTACCGCCAACAAACTTCCCAGTGCCCTCGATCTCACCTTCAGAATATAAGGTGAGTTAGGTTCTCTTTTTCCTGCTCAATAGGATCCTAAATGACCCCATTATCAGACTGAAGTATCATATCGAACAATCAAAGACTCACCAGAGCTCCGCTTAGAGTTTCCCATTCCCGACCAACGCGCATTCTGGAAATCAAAGGTCGGCTTTCACCAGCATGATCATTACCGAATGATTTTAACACCTTTAGTGCAGCCTGGATCGTTCGTCTCTCACCTCGTTGGCCACGAAGGACCCACATCAATTTTGGCGGTCCTCAAGCGGCTAGGTTGGGCGAACGACCTTTCGAGCTCCGGAAGTGGCCATGGCGCGCCAGGATTTGACACTTTCCGCCTTTCCATCAGCCTCACCGCTCTTGGCCTCAGTGAGTTCTCTCTCTTTGGAGAGCAGACTGACTGAGCGCCTGATCGAAAAACCTTGTCGACAGCACACTACAAGGAGGTGCTTCAGCACATATTTGCCTACCTCGACCTCATTCGCTCAACAACCCCTCAACACTGGGCTTTCCTCGAATCTTCCACCCTGGGTCAAATATCTTGGAGGTGGAAGGAGCATGGTCAGCCTGGCCCGACGGCTCAGCACCTTGCGAGTCAACTTCATTCGCTTTATGACCGCGAAAAGATTCTCGTCGGTCCCTACTTCCAGACGGACTTCCTTCCCGAGCAGATCAAAGAGTACCTCAGTGGTCTCGTTGAGGAGCGGTGTAGGGTGTTCGTTGGAAGTAAAGAAGTGCTGGAGGGTGGAGTGGCGTGGGATCAGGTGGAGAAGTACTATGGGACAGAGTATGGCGTTGGGGCACTTTCAGGAGTTACTCCAACTGTCAGTTACTTTCTTCAGCCTACTCAGAAGCGGAAGCTAACTTCACCTTTTCCAGAAAACACCGCAAGAAATGGGCCTGGCGCTGCCGGAACCCAACCCTTTCATACCCGGAAACCTGGAGGTGGTCCAGTGCTCACCCGGATCTGATGCATGTTAGCACCTTTTTTAAAAACCCGCTAGTACTGATGACACCTTCCTCGCAGCAGAACTTGAAGCGCCCAACGCTCATTCGACAAACGCCAACATCGCGCCTCTTCTACCAGCAAGACACAACTTGGCTCATCCCTCGCGCATCTGCATTTTTCGACTTACATTCGTGAGTCCTTTTCCTCGAACAGGATCACTTTTGTGTGCCGAGCTATGTTTTACAGTCCAAACGCCGACACGAGCCCAGCAGCTGCCGTCAAAACTCAGATTTTCGCGTCCCTCGTGGAGGAGGCGCTTGCGGACACAACCTACGACGCGTCTCTCGCTGGGCTCGACTACAGCGTCGGATCAGATCAAGACGGCCTTCAGATTAGAGTCAGCGGCTATAGCCAAAAGCTCGACGTACTACTAGATGTTGTGATGAGAAAGATAAAGGACTTGCAGTCCGACGAGACTACTTTTCTTTCTGTGCATGATCGGGTGAGCTTCTCATCTCGCCACCGGGTCTTCAAATATCCGCTGACGACGGCTCTCCACCTGAAAGCTATGCCGAGCTTACTCGAACGCAGCTCTCAACAATCCGTATCAGATCACGGACACCCACTTGCGACACCTGACTCGCGAGACTCATTGGACTTATGAGGAAAGACTTGCCGCTTTGAAAGGTACATAACCTCTGCTCGGCTGTTGATCCGGTTCTCTACTCATGCTTTTCATATAGACCTGACGCTTCGAGATATTGAGGCGCACGCCCACTCTCTTCTCGAAGAATTAGATATTGAGGCACTTGTGCACGGGAACGTGTCAAAAGAGGTGAGATAGTCTTCTACTTCAAAAACACCGCTATCGTCTTCTAAACTGAATTGTACTTCGTCAGGGCGCCATCGCGCTCGTGCAGTGCGTTGAGGGTCATCTCAGTGCGAAGCCGGCAGATCCAGAGGCACTAGACTATCACCGAGCTCTCGTGTTACCAACAGGTAAGCAAAGTATAGCTCAAGGGACTTCGTGCTACCTCTGAGTATTACTTTTCTACAGGCTCAAACATTGTCCTCCGTCCTGTCGTTTCGTCTCCAGAGAACGTCAACTCGGCCATCAGCACCTACTATCAAGTCGGACCTCGTCGAGACCACCTCCTGCGCATGAAGCTCCAACTTTTCGCTCAAATTGCCAAAGTACCTGTATTCTCGACGCTCCGAACTAAAGAACAACTCGGCTACATCGTCTCGTCAAGCCTCTGGAAATCTGGCGGAATGAGCGGCTTTAAGGTCATCATCCAGAGCGAGAAGACGGCGGATTTCCTCGATGAGCGGATTGAAGATCTGTGGAGCGGTTTCGGGACGTATCTGGCGGAAATGACGGCCGAAGACTTTGAGAAGCAAAGGGCGAGTCTGGTCAACACCAAACTCGAGAAACCGAAGAATTTGGGACAAGAGGTGAGGTCCTGCTTTGCAAAATAGTGGATCTGGTTTGCTCACACAATACAATTGTAACAGACTAGTCGATACTGGGGCCAGATTGAGTCCCAAACTTTCGACTTCCTCCATCGTGCGCCAATTTCCTGCCAGCGTGATATTATTTACTAATAACAAATTTCTTCTATTCATAGGTGAGCGTGATGCCTCCATCATTTCTATCATCACCAAGGACGACCTCATCCAATTCTTCGACACCTACATCCACCCTTCTCCGACTCGGGCAAAACTTTCTATCCAGATGAGGTCCCAACGGCTTCAGCCTGATGCGCTGATTAGTCTCCTCGCCCTCCTTCCCGAGTCTCAGAAATTGGAGGGAGAGGCTTTTGCTTCCACCAAGCCGTTCAAGGACCAAATTGTCGCTTTCTTCGATGGGCTGAGAATCGATGCGGCGAGTGCTATCGAGGACGTCATGAAGCCACCAACACTACCTGAGGGAGTCGTCGAGATTCAAGTCGATGAGATTGAAGCTTTCAGGAAGACGTTGAAAAGGGGCGAGAAGGTGGTGCCGTTCGACGACTTTTCGAGGGACGTGGCCGTTGCGGCGAAGCTGTAATGTCATTTTCGAACTTTACTCGTGGTAGCTTCATCCAAAGATTGTTCCCTTGGCACTTGTACATTGGGTGGTTTTCTCAAGGATCACTATAATCACCGTTCCGTCTCCGTACCCACCGCTTCACCAGATCCATGTTAAATCCAACTGGCTTCATGACCATGAAGTTGAACTTCACGCCCGAACCCCTCGAGTCCATTTGCTCAGCCAAGCTTTCCCCTTTCCTCGAAAAGTCCGTCAGCCCACACTCGTCCAAAAGGGATTGGTATTTTGTGAGGTATCGGTTCTTCAGCATTTTTTCCCACTTCGCTCGTCTAATCGGATCCGCCGACAAATACCCCGCCAACTCATTTTCTTCGGTGATACCAGTCCATCCGACCTGATAAAGACCAAGGTATTGCCAATCATTCGAGCTCAGCCGAAAAAAGACGTTCAGAGGTACGTTATGTGAGGCGTCCGCGACTTGCTGGTTTGTTTCGACGTAATCCCAAAATATGAACGGCTGTCCAGGACGGTTCGACGGTACATTCTCATCATCCATCAGGCATAAGTTGCCGTGATCGAGATGTGCCTGGGTGCCGACGCCCTTCAGCGCTCGCTGGCGGCCTTTGCGAGTTTGGCGGGTGAAGCCCCTGCTGAGTTCCTCGAACGCGGGAACGCCTGGTATTGTGGGATACTGAGCATCTGGGAATCCCCACGAGAAAGCGTCGCGGAAAGTGGCAGCGGGGTTTGGTCGTGGGTTTTGTACGTCGGAGACCTCGGGCTGGCAACAAGGTGGTGAGCACATTCCAGCACTCGAAGCACAGACAGTGACAACTGGGCTCACCTCGAACTCCTCGTCCTCAATCTTGGGTTTCAGATCCCGCTCTTCTCGCTCTGGGCCTGGAGACCGTCGCTCCATCAGCACGAGTGCCTTTTGATTCTGACATTAATCACATTTTGGCCCGGGTCTCGAGCGCTCGCGCGACTCCGCCGGCTCGCCGTGCCTGCAACTTAGTTGGGAAATCCCTCGATCTGCCAATTCAAGACCCTTGTCAGACTCAGAAGCTTGGAGCCAGATGAACTTGCACTCTAAGACACTCCCGTGGATTTTATGTCGAGCTCGTGGGTCCCTCAGAAACGAACTGTAAACCACCAAGCGTCACCCCAGTGACGCCGCCCCTTAAAATAACGACCTGGCTTGCTTCGCTGGGCGGACCGACTTTCATGCAATCCAATTTCATGACAATTTGGCGAGATCCGAAGCCTGTGAACCCATCGCTCAGAGCGGCACGCGGGCCGGCGGCGCCGGTGCCGTGCCTCGAGGCTTGATCTTTTTTTTCCTCTAAGTCCACGGCTCCTTCGCGGCCGTCGCGCGGGGGAAAGAAGACATCCCAGGCCTCCCTCTGGGATCCAGGGGATGATAACTTCCTGGGGAACAACCTGGATATATCGTCGCTCACATGAGGTTGTCCCCCAAGCCCAGTCGACTTGACCGGGCGGGGAGAAGAGTATAAATCCTGTGACTTCGCGCTCCCATCTTTCTCTTCCTTCCATCCACCTTCCTCTACTCTACTTCGCATTCCAGGACCTTACTCTTCATTACCTTTTTTTCTCACTACCCCTCTCTCCGACATAATGGTTTTCTACGGTGACCGAGCCCCGACGGCATCCGAGTTGGCCGACGCCTTCGACGCCTACATCAAGGTGGAAGACCTAGACGACCTAGACAACCTAAGTAAGCTACTTTAACGCTGCTCACGATCAGCGTGGGTCCAGGCTCACCGTTTTTACTCGCACCAGGGGCCGACGAGGATGTTCCCCCAAGTCGCGCTGAAATGTCCGCGGCGCTCAACGCCTACCAAGCCGCCCCCGCCATTGCCGATGAACGTACGTTAAAAACTTCTTAACTCCACTCGACTGGGTTTTTCTGTATTCTGTACTGACAACCCCCTTTTTTCGTCGTGCCGAACAGCGATGGCCCAGGACGTAGCCCCTACAGCGGCGATGATGCAGCAGGCGTTGGCGGCCTACGTACAAGCCGGTGAGTCTCGATTGCTGCTGTTTCATTCAGGTCGTTGTCGTTGTCGTGAGCCCCGGCCGAGCTGAGCTGCCCGATTTTTTCCCCGTACGGCCAGACACTGGCGACGAGGACGTCGACGTCAAACCTGCAACTCCTGCAGGCAACCGGAAGAGTACCCGGCTGAGCAAGGAGCAGAAGGCCACGACGCTCCCTCAGCCAAAGTCTGTCGTACACAAGGCCAAGGCCAGGCGTTATCGCTACAACCCCAAGAAGGAATGGGCCGCGAGGCGTATTGTGAGCTTCATTCCGTTGATCGCTACCCAGTCGTTTGTCGGTCCGGGATCTGAGAGATTGTGTGTTTGTGTGTGCAGCTCAGCGAAACTTCGCGTCATTTCGTCGTTCTATTCTCGGACACTCTGGCGACCCCCGCTGAGCTAAGATTTTGGAAAGCGTCTGTGCTGTCGAAGGAGGCGCCTCGCGTCAGTTTAACTATTCCCGGCTACCGAGGCACTAAACTGAGTAAAGACCTTACCTTGACACGCAGAGTGATGGTAGGTGTCGGGTGCAGTGGAAACCGTCGCGGGAGCGCAAGTGTGACGTGGGGAAGGGGTTGGTGGCTGCGTTCAAGTGATATTGCATATGAAGAACATACTGTAGGGTTCAGAAGTGAGTAATATATGACCTGCCTGTATCGGAACTGGAAGGAGAAGGAGAGGTGAAATAGATGCGAGTATCATATCATGAATTCCCTTCTAGCGCGCTCCTCTCTTCCTCTGCCCCTTTTGACCACGCTTTTCTAGCCTTCCCTTCCCATCTTTCAGTTTCTATTCCTCTCCTCTGAAATTCTTGTCCTCTTACTCCTCTCGTGGTCGCTTCCAGCCGCTGAAGCAGGTGGGTGCGACCGAAAATCCAGTGGCAAATGGGGCGCGGGGCGTGTGGGCTTCGTCGGGACACATCACAGCGGGACCGGCATCCTCAATCATAGCTTCCACGAAATCGACAAGATGCGCGGGACCGACCCGTGTCGCGTCGCAGTCGCTTCCGCCTTCGGCGCTGTCGGTGCTCTCGACTTCGGGAGAAGGAGAGTGGACTTCGGGAGAAGGAGAGTAGGGGTAGTCAATGAGAGGGGGTGGGG
>JASZXU010000999.1:0-11166 GCA_035521515.1 Phenoliferia sp. Uapishka_3
CTACCCTCCCACTGACATTCGCCTTACCACCAACGCAGAGTCTTCACATCACTTTACACGCTCGACTCCCGCTATGTCCTTTCTGGATCAGACGACTCGAATCTGAGGATCTGGAAAGCACGTGCGGCTGACAAACTTGGTGTGGTGGACAAACGAGAAATGGCGAGGAAAGAATACCGAGATGGTCTCAGAGAGAAATGGGGTACCGTCGCAGATGTTGCCAAGCTCGAGAGGTGCGTTTCTTTCCCTTCCCTTCCCTTTTTCTTTTCCTTTCCCTTTCCCTCCCCCTCCGCCCCATATTCTAATTCAAATTCAAATGGAATGCTGACCTTACTATCAACCTTTTCCAGGCAACGTTTCCTCCCGAAACCTATTCACAACGCCGAACAACTTCGTCGCACGATGCTCGATGCGAGGGGAAAGAAGGAAGAGAACAGAAGGGCTCATGCTCCGAAGGGATTGTCGGAAAGTGGGGCTCTCAAGCCAAAGCCTGCGAGGAAGGCCGCTATTCAACAGGTCGAGAGTTAGTTGTTGCGACGAAGACGTCTTTCTTCGCCGCTGTGATTGCTGGGTTGTTCTTTGCTTTTCAATGCAAGTCATTTCTTCCATTCCATACGCAAGAATTCGTGCCGCGAAGATTAAAAAACACTAGTGAAAGTGGGGGAGGATTCAAATGGAGGACTTCTCAACCTGATCGCGTAGCTGAGTCCAAGACAGAACCTCAATCTACAGCAGCTTTCCGTCAGGAAGACAACAAAGAGAACAGAAGTGGACAGGAAAGACTGACCCCAACATTCCCATACTTGACGACCTCAGCCGGCAGCGCCCTGTTGCTAACAATGACAAACCTCCTTATATTGTTCGGCAGCGTACGTCTCAGGTCGACCAAATAATTCTCGATATCGTCGAGCTCTGTTTGCGTCGTAACTGGCTTCTGAGAGTCGAATTTGCGAAAGAGCTGGTGAGGGTCGAGGACGTTGAGATCTCCTGCTTCTATGAGGTCTTTGATTCGTGCGGCGTCGATCGGGTCCCTTTGGACCGGGATAAGGTTGAGTAATGGTTTCTCTGAGTAGGAAATAGTGTTGGTTGGACGACTCACGATTTCTTGCAAGACGCGAGAACGAGGCTGCTGGGGTGAACGACGACGTTCACGTCCGGCTTTGTAAGACTGCTTTGAAGGAAAGCTTTCGTGGGCGGAGATTGTAGCATTAGTGCCTCGAGCGTTCTAAACACCAAGCAAGAAGAGGATAGATCAGCTCGAGTGTAGTGTAAGCATAGGCCTCAAATGTGCTCAAGCTCACGGCACAATGGCGAAGCCTGCAATGGAAGAGCGTCAGTCTTCAACTCATTCGTTAGCGAGGCAAGGACAAGAGGAAGCACCAGATGAGAAAATGGATCGAAGTGGCTCTTTCTCACTGTAGCAGAAGAAATCCACAACAGCTGGTTTGGTGACCAAGGCGATGTATGAAGCTGCCAGTAACTCGGACACAACTTCGGCTCCATTGAGGAAGATGATCTGGATCACCAGCGTCAATAAGCAAGAAAACACAAAGGTAGACGTAAGCGACTGACCTGAATGTCGTCAAGTTTGCTTGCTTGTTTACTGCCCAACGCAGCGAGCAGAATAATGAGAGCCCAGTTCTCCCCTCCCAAGGAAGCATCTGTCTGTGTCCCGCTGCCGTTGAGGCATGAACAACATTTCCTTTCGAGTAAGGACATGTCAGCAACCCGGTTCAATAGATAGTGGCTGCTCATCACCTACCAGACAATCCGCTTAGCTAACGAAGCTTCCAGCCCAAGAGCATTCGCGCAAGCGTGCGGCAAGGACAGCTTCTCGAAAATGGTCCTATGCCTCTGGTAAAAAACGGACTGTCGCAGTTTCTTTTCACTCATGACAGTCGAGACCTGTATCGGAGGCGGAGTCGCAGCTGGTGGGTTCGATGAAGCGGAGGTTGAGCCGTTCGCAGGAGGTCGCCTTCGCGGGTCGACAGTAGGAGTATCCCTGGGAGCCAGAGATCTTGCCGCGGGCGGAAAACTGAATGGGCCGGCTACAGTTCCTCGATCTAGAGAGCGGATGGAACGCACAGAGCTCGTCGCGGAGGCGGAGGAAGGTTCAGTCTGAAGCGCTGGTGTTTGAGGAGGAGGCTGTGCTGCTTCGTTTTGTTCATTGTGGGAAATTCTTTTGAAAGTCGGAAGTTGGGGAGATGGATTTGAAGGTGGCGCCGCCTGAGGGGCGGGGTGTGTTGCTTGTAGGGTTTGAGCTGCCGGCACCGGTACCGGGACGCGAACCTTCCTCTTAAAAGTCGGCAGGGCGGCAGAATCGAAGTCTTCCGAGAAGTCCGGAGCAACTTCCCGGGGTATTGGTCTCGACGAAGTGGCGGCTTGCGGCTCTGTGACTGATAAAGGTGTCTCCGCGATAAGTTCGGGTGGTGGCTCGATAACGGCTGGGGCTCGCTTCATCTTGAAGGATGGGAGAGAAGAAAACCGGTTGGCCACGGGAGGAATGAATGAAGTCGAAGCGGTCGGGGCTGGTCGGGGTCTCGAAGAAGCATTGTTGCTCTCTGGACGTGAACTGGGAAAGGTGAAGTGAGCCTCGTCTCTGCCTAGGACAGCGCCATGCTACTCACGACTAGCAAAGCATTCGTGTCAGTACCAACCCTGCAATGGAAAAGAGAGCTTTTTCGTGTACCTTGATGATAGACTTTGATTTTACGGGTTGCGCCGACGCCCGGCTGACCTGTGGTGGCGGCGAGACCTCTGCGAAATTTTGGGGTGATTTGATCAGAACAGCAAACTTTTTCACCGAAGGCTGGGTACACACCTCGCTTTTTGGCCTTCTTCTGAATCGACTGGTGTCGTGTCGGGGGCTCCGGGCTCGAATCTGTCTCGGACTCCGCGATTCTCTTCCCCTTCCCTTTGTAGTCTTTCGGCTTCGAAAACGCTTTCCGCGCTTGGTTTTTAGTTTCCAAGTACTGGCGAAGCACATCAGGAGCGTCTTGTTTTAGGTTCTATGTTTGAATCGATCCATCATGAGCACTCCCACTGCAGCCCCAGCGCACCCCAGAAGTGCGTCTTACCGTCTCAGGTTCCCAACTTCGCTCAGAATCCGGATAGCCAAGCCACCTCACGAAGAACAGCCGTTCTGCGCCCTCTAGTCTGTCATCCTCAATGCATTCAATCTCGTATTCCGGCTCGTCGCTATCCCCAGCGCTTTCACCACTGTCGGAGCTGGAGGAGGAATTGGAGGGATGTGGGGCTGATTGAGATGCGCCTGGATATTTGCCTACGCGTACAAGGACTGGATCGGGGCTGTAGTTTCTCATCTCGGCCTATGAGCTTTTGATTCGAGCCCGAGAAGCGCTCGTACTTTGTGTCGGGGGCGCACGCCGGCGATTTAGGTTGCGTCGCAGGCAGTTCTATAGCCAGCAGAGACGTCACAAAGACGGTGATGCGTGGAAGAAGAGGTTGTCAGCCGTCGCGGTACCTGGTACGAGCTAGGAGAAGAGCTTTGGTGGTTGGCAAGTTGCTCGGCCATTGCTCACGATTAATGCGTACCAAGCAGGCGGGGCGATCGGGAAATATTCAGTTTTCGCGCAGAGTCGAGTGAGAGGAATGCAGCTGTAGGAACCACGCCTGCTGGCGCGCGGAGTTTATGTCCGCGCTCGGGCAAGATTCCGTCCGGACTCCGAAGAACCTGAGTGGCGCCCTTCGCAGGACTGCTCACGAGGGAATCAAAAGGGAATCCAAGACAAGACAAAGTTTCACAACACCACCCCCATCGTTCTAGCAAACCCCTGTGAAGATACCCGCCGCGCTGACTTGGTACTTCGCGGTTCATAGGCTTCCCCCACCACACTTGATCGGTCCTTCCCTCCCATCTGGCCCGTCAGATTATCCTCCAGCTCTCTCCGCACTCGTTTCAACCGAACAGCCCAGTACGCTCGCTCTTCTCGCTCCTCCTGAGCACCGTCGGCCTTCGCATACGTCGCGTTGGATGGCGAACCCACGATATCAAGCCGTTGCTCGCTTGGGCTCTTGGGAATTATTCCAGCCTCGAGAAAGCTCGTACAGCTGAGCCGTTCGCTTTGGGTGATGGGCGCCGTCTGCGCATTGAGTTGGCTCGGGAACGACAGCGAACGGAGCGCAAAGAGATAGCTCCGTTCGAAAGCCTGCAGCCAGCGTGCTCGCTCTTTGATTGGAGACTCGCCAGTGACATGATGCCGGGAAGTACTCGCGGCGCGGTTCGGAACGGTGAAATATATCGATGTGGCGAGGGCGGCAGTATTGAGAGAAAAGGAGGCCATGAACTCGTCGCCTGTCGGTATGGGAAGGAGATCAACCTCAATAAGGTGATCATGTTCTGTGTGCAATTTGTTAGCAGCAATTTTTCAACAGCTAAGCGGAATGGGCTTACCAGTCTTTCCTGAAAGATCAGAGACGCCAAGCACTCGCGACAGGCCGATAGTTTCGAGGGCCTTGTAGGTTGGTCCTTGCTCGAGCCGACGAGTGGATGTTTTCGGGGTGCGGATGAAACGTACAGGATCACTGATCTTCGTAGCTAGCACGACGAGGTCGGAAAAGACAAAGGCCTGGCAGAAAAAGACGTCAGCGTTGTCGGTGAATTCATTTGTCGAGCCGCGAAGAGTCTTACATAAATTGAGGATTCCTTTGCTTTTGTCTTGATAAGTCGCGGGGGCTTGACTTTCGAACTGGAGTCCACCGTAGCAAAGTTTCCGAGAGCAAGGGTATCTGGCCGGAGGAGCGTCTCGAACGACGGGGTAACCGGAGTTGAAGGAGAGGTGCGACTTCCACCAGAAGTTTCGGAGTAGGTGAGAGAGCCAACAGAGCGATTACTGGAGCCGGAATCAGAAATGGTCGAATGTCGCCTTGGATTGGGAGAAGAAGTTGAATTGGCTTGGACGTCTGCCTCGGGCCCAGGTGCGAAAACGTTAGAGGTTCGGGGTCCTGCCGTACTCGCACGAGCCATGGCATCCATTTCGAGTACCGTACGGTCTCGATCACTGATGTGAACCTGTCGCAACGCTCCGTGGGCCACCAAGCGGCGATCACGACGTGCGAGTTTGAAACCCTCAGGGAGCCCACGAATGCGAGACTGAAGCACCTTGGCCTCTTCGTATTCGTCCTCTCTGGTTTTGACTTCTTGCATGACGCGAATCATCGAGTCGGTCGAGTGGAGGAGGGAAAGCGTCGCAATTCGATCAGGGTGCGCCGGAGGTGTGAGGTCCGCAAGTTGCTGATGAAGGTGAAGCAGTCAATTTTGGATGAAACGGGCGAGAACGCAGGAAGCTTACTTGGAAAAAGAGAGGATACTTCATTAATCGCTGAACAGGCTTCAATAGAAAACTTGATAGCGACAAGGCTCCGCAATCAGGCAGTCGGCTCTGCATCCTAACAAACTCTCCAAAGTCACTGGTCGAGTCGGCTGTCATCGAATCAATCGACTTCGTGACAGTTTCAAACCTGACGAGATAGGGTTGATGGACTTCAAGCTGCGTAACGTACGGAAGGAGGACGTCGGCGATTCTGGTGACCAGAGGGTAGCGTGGGGTACAGTTCGTCTCAATGGCGTGTTGAAGAGCTTCGGATATGCGATTGTGGACCGCCAGAATGTCATCCAGCCAGTCGAGAAGACGCGAGACAGGTGCTGGTACCCCTTTGATCCATGCTCCCTCAGGTGTGCGAAGGGGGACGCTGAACACACGAGTGACCCCACGGAGCCCAGTAACGAATGATCTCTCCGTCTCACACAGTTCCCAGATGACTTCCTGTCGACGTAGCTCGAGGCGACCGTATTGAGCGAGGAGGGACTCGTAATCGCGCGTCGGCACTGTGGATCGCCAGGTCCGAGTCGTGAATGGCGAGCTGCCGATGAAGGAAGGTGTTGCAGAGCTTGCCGGCTGTACAGATGGAGTTAAAGAATTGAACGTGGGGGACGAGATGATTGGGGACACCCGCTTTTTTACTTCGGGCGCCGCTCTTCGCGGTGAAGGATCTCGACGCTCATTAGCGACGTCGCCATCTCTCGAGACAGAGCGACTTCGACTTGGCCCAATATGAAAAAGGCCCGAAAGTCTCCGGGAAGATTTTGATTGCGCGACGGAAGAAGGTTCCGGTGTCGCACGGGGTCGGATGAAGTCCATTGACAGCTGTCGCGACAGAGGTCGTGACCCTGTCGCACGCGGGAGAGACAGCGTAGCGGGCGAATACAAGGAGGCCGAGGAGGTTGCAGCCCTCAGATTCGGCGAGGGAGCTCCGGACGCAGATAGGGAGCGTCGGCGACTGCCCTCGTCGACTACGGTAGGTGGCACTACGCCGGTGCTCGAAGGGTATCGAGCTCTCGGTCGTCGTGACGAGCTGTTCTCGCCGTTTGGCGAAGTCACGGTCGTATTGGAGATTATCCGTGGCGGATCTGGAGGTACCTGGGGTGTAGCAGCGTGCGGCACCACTCTCGTCGCGGTGTTCGTCCGCGAGACTAGTGGTCTCGACGATGGAATGTAGGAGCTTCGCGTGGCGAGTTTTGGCGCAAAATTATCGGCGACTGGAAGGTTCAGTCCCCTATCTTCGACCTTGAGTTGATCCACCGCTCGAGTCCAAGTCCTTTTCTCCTCCTCAAGCGAGGGCTCTTTGTTGACGGGGTACGAGCGGCGCCAGGATTCCCGAACGAGTTGCTTAACAGAGGTCGGGGCCTCATCTTCCTTGGGAAATAAGGGTGGAGAATCTTCAAGATCCAAGCTGTCATAGGCGTATCCGAACGCAATCGAGACAGCAGAAGCGCCTTTGGGGTTTGGCGTGTGACTCGGTGAGATAGGTCGGGAGGAGCGACGCAGGCTGCTGATTGAGTGGACGGTGGGCGAGCTTTCAATTGTTGCAGGGGTCCTTGTAGAATGAGACGCCTCGCTGACGTATGAGGATCGGCTTTGGCGTCCTGAGCTAACGCGACGTCCGCTGGGCGACCACGACCCGTCTTCTCCCTCCTCAGCGCTCTCGTAACATTCGCTTCCACTCCCTACCGACTGAGTGTCCGTCCCACTGCTCCCGTAGTCTTCCCCCTCGTTGTATGCTTCCTCGGTTTCCTCCTCTTCCTCCTTAGGCGAATAAGGTCGCACGATTCCGCGGAAGCCCTCGCCAAGCGTCTCCTGTTCTTCCTCGTATTCGTCCTCGTCCGTGTCTTCAGCCAGATCTGCTTGTGGTACAGAGAGTGAACCAAACACTGCTCCTATTCCAGAAAGGAGACTCGACATGCGTCGCTGTCGCGCCCATTCCTCCGGATCCGGCTCGCCGTCTTTCCCACGACGCGACGTCTCTGCATCTTCGCGGCTTTCTTTCCACCCCTCTGGTAGTCTTTGCGCCAAGAAACGATCCAAGTCCTCTGCCGTGAGGCTTTCTCTGGCAGAGATGAAAGACGCAGGTATCGCTTGAGGTCGGTCGAGGCGGAACATGGTGGACTGCGAAGGTGCCTCGTGCGGCGAAGGATACCACTTTCGTGGATCGGACTTGGGAGTCCTGGTTGGCGTATCTAGATTTGTGCGAGAACTCGTTGTTGGCTGAGGAGGAGGAGAGGAAGGGGCAGATCGCCGAGGGGACCGACGCGGGCGGGGTGGAGGCGAAGTTGTGTTTGGTTTGATGGGCACAATATTGGCTTCTGGAGGTCGCGAGCTTGCAGAGCGAGTCCGGGCGTTTGAACGCGGCGTCTCGACGTCTGGAAACGACGGTTCGTCTCTCTGAGAGCGGGGTGTCGTTGGGAATGCCGAGGTCGGGGCACGCCTCCTGGACGTGCTAGCCGATGCATCGCCCATTTGCGAAGGGCTCCCGCCCCGCACTCGACGTGAACCCGAAGGTGTCTGGTCTCTCTTGCGCCCAGAGACTCTCTCCTCCGCGTAAGAACTTCTGGACGCGTCTGGCGCGTAGCGTTCCGCCGGTGGCGGTAGTGGCGCAGTGGCGAGAACTTGAGAAGCGGACGGACGGGCACTCGGACGACGCGAATAACGAGAGGTTGGAGATGTCGAAGCCGGAGGAGTGGGGGGTACGCGCCGGTGAGCAAACGGAGTCGAAGGCGAGCTCGCCTGGTCATAAACGTCGGCGGTATCCTGCAGTACGGATACTATCAGCATCGCTGCCCTCTTCCCCTTCTACCCCCAGTCCTCACATGTGCCTCTACTCCAAACCCTCTCACAGCTCTCCACTTTTCGATCCGAGGGTCGTAGTCTTGGTGCGGCATGGGAAGGAGAGTTGACGGCGGGGACAAAAGCGCGGGGAGAGCGACTGGGCTGTTCCAGGACGCTACAAAGCACCGAGGATGTGAGAACGGATGCAGCCAGTCACACTAAGTTTGTGAGCTGTTTGATGGTCTTTTTTCGCTGTGGGACACGACAACAACCCAGCGTGTGTTCCAAGCAAGGATCGCGAACCAGCCTGAGGTAGCTGCGATCGGAGCCTCGCGTCCTGCGCAGGAAGCTTTGTAAGATCTCAAGATCTGACAAAAAGTATTTACCTCGGCCCAGTGAACCGGCGACCTGGCTTGAATATGAGGTGCGAAAGAACTTACCGTGCTGAGTTGTCGCGAGCTTTGCCAAGCTCGTTATTTTGTTGCTCGCGCCGTAAACCTGTGATATTCATCTTGACAGAAATATGTATTGGAAATGCTCCGTCGGATTTGATGAGCTTTCCATGCTGTAGGTAGTTTGGTGGGTCAAGAGTGAGCAGCGAAGTCGAGGATGGGGCACGGTCCCACCGGGTCATCGGGCCGTGGGCCCGTGGCTCAAGTACTTGCTTACTTCCTCTTTCTTCTCTCCTTTCTTTTCTACGACACAACGACCGTACAGACAAACTTAAATAGCAGCGTCTCTCACCCAGCTTACCAACCACTTCCACCATGTCTACCATCACGAAGCTCAACGTTGCTCTCATTGGCTCCGGTGAATACACCACCGGCTATGGTAGCTTTGCCTGCTCTCTGAACCCGCGATACATACTGACCTCCATCTTCTTTTCGCAGTGCCCAATACTACTGTGAAGAGTGATAAGAAGCTCGGGGTAATCGGGCTCGTCATGTTCGACTTGAAGCGTCGTGGCTTGGTGCAAAACATCTCAATCGTTGGCGTCAGCTCGGGGAAGTGGGGTGCAATCAAGAGTCATTTCACGGAGTAAGCATCCGGCACCATTGAAGGACGCAGTTACGCTGATCAGTTGTCATCGTGCGCAGGAACATTGAAAACGTCTACAAGGACATGGACTGTTCGTAAGGAATCTTTTTAGACTAGTGAATACAAGGGAATAGCAGGCTAATCCATCCAAACAGATTTGAACCATTCCCCAAGCCTGGGACGCCGAGCGACCCAGAGGCGTACAAGGCTGCTATTGATGCCCTTCCGCGAGGAAGTGCGATCACTATCTTTACTCCAGACTCGACACACCACGCCATCGCAATGTGGGATTTCAGCTCCCGATACAGTCTCAAAGACTCATCTTCTGCTTTGCCAGGTACGCCATCGAGCGGGGCATCCACGTCCTCGTTACAAAACCCGCCACCAAAACCCTTTCGCAGCACCTCGAGCTCGTCGATGCCGCTGCGAAGGCAGGAGTTTACGTGTAAGTGGACATGACCTGCCTCGTTGGGATCGAAATATCTGACCGCCTGCTTGTTGTGAAGACAAGTCGAGATGCACAAGCGCTTTGATCCGTCGTACGCAGACGGCAAGAACAAGGCAAAGTCTTTGGGCGGTTTCAGGTATGTCAGATTCCTCTAATGACCTGTGTAAATGATCTGAAAGGATTATTATCCAGCTTTTTCCAGTCCTACATGAGTCAACCGAAGACCCAGGTAAGCACTGGAAAAACTTTCCGACTTTCGCCAATCCCAGCAGTTAATGAAAATCATCTCAGCTCGCCACTTTCGCTTCCTGGGCAGGTGTTGATTCCGACATTTCGTACTATCTTAACAGCCATCACATTGATGTTCATGCATGGTTCGTGTAACAATATTGTTGCTCCCGCTGTCGAAAACTCGCCCCCCTGCTGACTGATTGCGTGCAGGTATCTCGAGAGCGTCCCAGGCAATTACCGACCAGTGCAAGTCACAGCGTCGGGATCTACAGGAATCGCAACATCTCCTCCTTACAGCTGCGTAGCCGGGACAGAAGATGTGATTTCTTTGCTCGTAGACTGGGAGTCTGCCGACGACGCCACGAAAAGGGGCGTCGCAATTTACACCGCCAGCTGGACAGCTCCTACCACGAGCGGAGTACATTCCGAGCAGCAGTTTAGGTGAGTAACAGCGACGTTTCTTTTTGGTGCGGGAGTGCTGACAAGGCCTCGACAAAGGTACATCGGTGTGAAGGGTGAAGTGACGATCAACCAGGCCAGGCGTGCCTACACTGTCACCGTGAGTATGAAGCGCGGTAGAGCACTACAAACTGGGTGATAGACAATGATACTGTCACTTGCAGGTGGATGGACAGGGTGCCAGCGACGTCAACGCCTTCTATATGAACTACTCGCCCGACGGTGAAGGTGTTTTCGCAGGACAGCATGGATATGGCTGTGAGGTCCATTTATTTTCATCTCACGATCTTCGCTCATCATTTTGAAAAACCCAGACACATCAATCGAGAAGTTCGTGGAGACCTGTGGAAAGGTAAACGCTGGCACCGTCAAGCTCGCGGACTTGGACAGACGACTTCCAACGATCAAGAATACCATCTGCAGTACGGCAATCCTTGAAGCCGGGAGAAGAAGCCTTGACGAAAAGAGGACGGTTGGAATTGAAAATTCTGCGGAGGGTAGGTGGAAGTTGATCTGAACAGTTGGAAACGGCAAAAGTTTCAAAGAAGAGTGAGGCGGGTCGATTTTGGAGAGCATGCGCGAAGGGTAGAACCGACAAATTCTGTGCCAGAGGGTTGTCAGCGTTACAAGCATGGTATCTATTGAAGGTATAGAGAGACCTTTGCAGCTGTGCGCGCCCGAAGGAGCGCAGTGCACAAAGCCTCACGTCCACAAGTTCCGAACTTACAGGGTTTTCACCCCTGGTACCTCGATGAAGCTCAAGAGGCTGTGTCAGGACTGACGATGGGTTAAACTATGCTCGAAGAAGCGTGCTCAGCAGCACAACGGCCATGCCACCTCCAGTCGGCCCACAAGTTGGGGGGG
>JASZXU010001000.1:0-11154 GCA_035521515.1 Phenoliferia sp. Uapishka_3
CGATTCATTCCTCTGCTTCCACATACTGCTCGCTGCTTGCCCATTCAACCAACTCCCACAGAAGCTATCGATGTCCTCCCAGCTCGGCACGTGTAAGCATCCCAAATGCGACCTGGGAAAGGGAAACTGCGAGCCCACCCGCGAGTGCTTTGCCAACGACCTTATTGCGACACTTTGCGAGCTTCTGCGGATGCAAGCGTGTTTGGCACCTCCACAACAGTACTCAGGTAAGTTCCAGTCCTGCTTTTGACGTCTGCGGAAGACAAAGCTGACCTTGTTTGCTCTTCCAGTCCACCAACACTCCCCTCCTTCCGCCCGCTGTCTCCGCAGCCGGCGCGGCACTCTCCGCGTCTCGCTCTTCGTCTTCCCAAGTCCCCAACCATCATGTAGCGCACTACGGCGACGTCCTCTCCCACCTCAAAAGCAACCCTCCCATCGACGTTCGGGACAAGGAGGAGGCGCAGCCGAAGAAACCTCGAGCTTTGGCTTCCGCTTCGGCCGCGAACGGAAAGTCACTCGATCAGATCCTCTCCAGCGGTCCGGCAGCTTCAACCAGTCGTGGTAACAATGGACGGTTTACGGGAAAGGTGCGCTCTGAAAGGGATCAGGGAAGCAGAAGCTGAAGAGGGTTGAGAGCTGATAAGATAATGCCTTTTATGGACGGCAGGCTGTCACAACGAAAGAAAGGTCCAGTAAAAATGAAGGAATTCATTTTTGGGATTCCCCGATAGTGCATCACTCTACATGGACCCAGACTGGGAAATGCCTCTTCCTGGATCGGTAACGTACGACATTGCATATTGTGTAGGGATTGACTTCTTGCTGATGGTCCCTCCCACAGCTACGAGCATCTCAGAGATATTGGCTTCATCAAACTCGTCAAAATTGAAGTCAACTCGCCGGAGCCCATTGGTCCTGCTCTCTGCTTCGCGGTCGCAGACAAGTTTGCGGGAACATACGGATTGCTTGAACTTGAAGAGGTTCTGTGATTTAATCTTTTGCGCATCGCGGGTGAGGGATCGTCAGGTCGGACTCCTTCAAAGGGAAAATCTCTATCCAAACAAACCAACACACCGTTGTTGCAAGTCGGTGTGTGTGTGTGGTGTGTGTGTGTGGTGTGTGTGTGTGGAAAGTGTGCGACACGGCGAGCAAAAGGTGTGCGCAATGCTAAGATGCGTGTGGAAGTGGCAGTTCGCATGTGTGCCGGGTTGGAGTGTGTGTAATGTTGATAATTTTGTGTTGAGGGGTGGACGTGTGTGTGGAGAATGTGTGCGTGGAACGTCGATTTGTGTGGGGGCGGCCGGATGTGTGCCGTGATTTTTGACCGATGAGACGCGCCATACGCGTCCTCCCGGACGCCGCCGCGCGCCGCGACTACTGGAACCGCCACACCCACTTCCCTCCAATACACCGACAACCTTGTCCCTAGTGCTGTAGTCCACTTTAAAACGTTTGAGGCTTCAAATTCTATGTTCAGTCCGATGGTGCTCATTTCTGCGCGGCAAACAGAACTGAAACCGTTCGCACTGAGCTTGGCAGGTGGAAGGAGGACATACAGCAAGGAGATGGGACTGACATGTAAGTTCTATCCATTCTTCTACTCTGAATTGATATGAGATGCTGTGGATCCCTGACTTGAACTTTTTTGAAACTCAAGCGCCAAGTCTGCGTTGGAGATGCTTCGAGCTGTTTGGCCAGACAAGTTTGGTGAAAGATTCGGTGGGTCACTATCAGACGTTCCCTTCGATTCTGCTGACATTTCAGCTCTTGAAAGATCGGAACTTCAACATCGATGAGCTCCTCGGTGGGCCAGCAGTAGCACAAAATCTCGATCAAGACATCCCTATCGTGACTGGCGATGGAACCATCGACGACCTCACCAGCAAGCTTGTGAACTACATCAAAGTCAGCCTCGACAACCAAAGACCAGTTTACTGGCCTTTGGTCAGGGGAGTAACGATAAATCTCCACAGTGGTGCGGACTCAACCGTTCTCAAGCAAGTGATCGCAACACGAGCTGATGTTTTCATGTGGAAAGACTTCCTGCGCGGTATCGTAATCACGGACAAGCCTGGGCTTGGAGACACGAATAAGATGCGAGAAGAGGCGGCGCGGAAAGTTGGAGCTCAGGCTGCGTCAGTTTGTTCAATTTGTCAGTCTGGATCACAGACGAAAGCTGACTCAAGTTTGGACGCTCAAAAGTATCCAGGTTATTGTCACTCGGGCTGAAAGAGCGTGCACTGACTCGGCGGTGGCGAATCTGTTGTGAGTTTTCAATGTTGCTGATTGATCTCAGGTCTCGTACGAACCGTTTATCGTTTGGATCCTTTCAGAAACGGCGCTTCCAAGGAGAAACTTCTGCTTTCCGGCAGGTTGGGCAACATCTTAGTCGTCGCCTCCAGAACAGACGATTTTGGCGGCGCCCTCGATAGTCGCAAGACAGTTGAAAGGCAGCTTCGAGATTTGTGTCCAGGTCCGATCGATGAAGATCTGAAAGCGCTGCTGGATGAGCTTGAAAGACTGGAAAAGTTTGTTCCACACTCACCATTCAGGCATCAAACGCTGTCCACTTACCTCCTTCTTGCCTCCAGCAGTGAAGAAGAGTGAGTCGTACATACTCAACTTCGATGTATCCTCAAATATAGGCTGAATGTATCGCAGTGATTTGACCGCACTCCACCGGGGCCGAGTCAAACGGAATATTCGCCGCTACTGTGCCCTCGCCCGGAATCGTGAGATTTTATTATCTGTTTCGTTTCGCTCTTTTGATTGCTGATACAATCTCAACCCGATAGGTTGTATCAGGGACAAGATCAGTACAGACTTGAGTAAAACTCTTGAAGGCCGAGAGTCTCTGGTAACATTCTCTCCACTCTCTCGAGTCGAGTCACCCCTGATTTGTTCATATTCGCAGCCTGTGTTTTGCGTCTCTGCTCGCGACATGCTCCTCAAAAGTAAAACCACTTTCAGGAACGATGCAGAGACGGAGATACCTGCCTTGAAGCGCAAGCTTCAAGAGCTAGCTCTCGCTAGAGCACGTACCTCAGTGGTCGACATTCTGGAGGCACTTCAGGTGAGGGTTTCTTGAATGTTCTATAAGCTTTCCCTCAGTGAACCTCTTTTTTTCAGGATATCTTTACAGATATTGAAAACACCCATTGCCAGCAGGATGGCCTCTCCACGGCGGCCAGCGAGTTCGAACAGCAATTCCAGCACAACTTGATCACGCTGGAGACCGTGCGTCACCTTTCTTTTCATATTCTTTCAGTGAATTGGGCGCATTACTCACCGGCTCCTCTGACCTCAGAAAATCGACCGCACTTGTAAAGACGCCGTCATTGGCCTCAAATCTCGGAAGGACGAAGTCAATGCTTCATCTGCTGCAGGTGTAGAGGAAGCAAAACGTAAGATCAAACGTCAGCTCGACCTCTCCGCCAAGTGTAATCATTCGACTATGCTCGCTGCCCTACGTCGCGGCGGCGTGTACGGAACCTCGCGCACTCCGGACCAAGTCAACATTGGGCGAGACCTTCTGGGGTGAGATCCTTTGGGTGCACTTCCCTTACGGCTCATTGACCAGAGTACAACGTAGACCATATCGAACGCACCTTCGTCTTGACCAACTAATACCGGGAAACGCTGTAGGTCACATTTAATTTCTTCCTCGCCACGACTTCCACTTTGACTAAGGACTTGTTACATTCTAACAGACCTTTCAGCCCATCGTCATTGATTCGGGAAAACACATCAGTGAATTTCTCAAAGACCTCATCGAGGTGTATCAGACTTCAAGTAGGTTTGACCGCACAAGAACCGGCCACATTTACTCATTGTAATCATCGGTTCAAAGGCAAAAGCATCTCAGACAAGCGCTTCCATAGTATCAAGAAGAGTGCCAAGTCCAGGACAACTAGAACGCTCAACGCCTTTGTTCATGACCTTGAGCAAGACATCCTTCGCAGGTGCGAGGTGTTGGTCAACGCGCTCAAAGCACCTGAGGAGCTCCCGTTTAGCATCGAAAGTAAGCTCAAGATTACCTTCAATGAGGCTAGCCGAATCACCGGCGCCAATGCCGCACAAAAACGTCGCCACCGTAAGCATTTTTCTCTTCCAAGTTTGTGGTCCTGCTGATCAGTGGAGACACACCACCCTCAGACATCGAGGAAGCTGTTATGACCATGAAGAACGATCTCTTCAGCGGATTCCACAGCTACGTTACCGAAGAAACCCACGACACTGTCAGGAAGGCTTCAATCAAGCTCGTTGGGCCTCAAGAGGACGAACCGCAGATGAACGAACCAGACGGTGTCGACGGCATCCCTCTCGCAACAAAAATCAGGAACGACCTTACTTCCAGCTTTTCGTGAGAAATGTCTCCTCTTTCAAATGAAAAGGCTGCTGAGCCTTCCATTTACTCGTAGTGCTGTCTGGACCCCATATTTCAACGAAGAAAGTGGTAAAAAGTTGGCTCGCCGCAGTAAGCTCCAGACTTTGCAGAGAGACATCGACGCAGCTCTGCGCGGCTTGAGGGGAGAGGATGGTGTGAGAGGAAAGAAGCGAAAAGCCACGGACTCCTTTGGCGAGCAGCGAGGCAAAGGAAAAGAGGTGGAGAGGGAGGACACCATGGAGGTCGACTCCGAATGATGGAGTTGAGGGACGACTTGGGGCGGTGATAGGGCTTTCAGATGTGTCTGAGGTATTCCTGGTATATTCTTTTGTATTGCAAGTGAGTCGTTGGTCGAAAGATAGCAGTGTCACCTCCTACATACACCCGGCGATACGGTCATCTTAGAAATTCCTGAGGGGAGGAGGCAGCTTTCTACGTACGGATGCTACGTTGAATATTTTCACTTGAAGTCCTTCCCGAGCTGAATCGACGCCTTCTCGTCGCAAGGCACAGAGTCACTTTGACATCCTTTGAGCGGGGAATCAGTACTGGATCCCACTCCTCTTTGAACGCAAAGTACGACGTCCATCCACCAAAATTCACCGACAAACGCTCCCTCGAGGTTAAGGCAATCTGGGGCGACTTCTCCAGCGATGATGAGAAAACGAAAGGGGCTACACTCAACATGACGCATCATACCAGTCCGCCCATCTCCGCCTCACTTGAATTCGAGCACAGCGCTTCGAGCATCCATAGTCACTTCTCTATCAAAAGCAATAGTCTTTCACGAGTATTTGACATGCTCTCGAGGGACCTTAGACTCCCCGTCACGCATTCTACCGCCGTCGATTCGCTCGAGGATTCGCGTTCAGAACGCCAGGCAAATTTTCGCGTGACGCTTTCGCAGGAGGCGATCGAAGCTCAGCCAGCAAGCCTCGCCCATCATCAAAACGAAACCTGTGAGGCCAGCTACAGAGAATTTGAATCATGAGTTGAGCTTGAAAAAGTGCTGAGTATGAGGACAGACTCTCTGGATCGCAAATTACATTTCGCCGTCGACGATCTTCAAACTGAGGACGCGGTGCAACGAGACCGCACTTTTGGTCGACTGGTGAAGATATTAGTACCTTGGGAGTTTAGGAGCATGAAAATGGAGGAGATTCGAGTGGCAGGCTACAAGGAGCGCACGGGAAGGGACGAGGAGACAGTAGGGGACTTGATTCGGGGCGCGGCGGTCGCTTGGATGGACTTGAGTGATAAGAGTTACAGCTGAACTGATATTGGAAGATTCTTTGCCGCGATAAGAGTTTCCTAGCCTTACTTTTTGATGTCTGAACCCACTCTACCGATTGGAAGCAAAGCAAAGCCACAAATGTACTGATTTACCGAAGCATCCTCCCCAGCACTTCTACTTTCCACATCTACAAGCCCTTACAACCCTCGTCTTCTCCCCCCACTCCCCTTCTTATCTTCCGCTCATGGCTGCCTACAAATCCTACTCCCCATCGTATCACTACACCATCCAGCTTCCAGTCTCCTCTCCACCGGAAGTTTATAAACCCTCCTCCTCACCGCATCCCTCTCATAGAAACTTCTCTGTTCTCCCGGTTTACTTCCTCCAAAGATATCTACCAAATTCTGAACACAATCATGTCTCTTGCCCCTCCAAACCGTCGAAGAGATTCCTTGGGAAAGTCCAGAGTAGAGCTTGGAGTGGATTTCGGTGAGGTTCGATTTGAAGAGGATTGGAGGACGAGGAATGGGGTGAGGAGACGTCGACGAAGGGAGATCGAGATGAGCGGCGAGGAAATTCATGCCGATGTCTTCGCAAGGGGCGTTGTTCGAGAGTTCGAGGAGAGGAGCGTTCTCGAAGTAGGCTTTCATGAAAGTGCGAGAGACAAAGAAGAGCTTTCCGATCTGTGGATCACCCAAATGTCAACATCAGTTTCAGCTCGCGAGTCTGAGTAGCTAATTTAAAATAGGACGCACGATGACATCCAAGAATCCATCCGGCAACTTAAACCGATACTGACAGCCCGTCAACTTGACCTTCCTCCCCTGCCTCTCCGGTTCTTCGCCACTGATGATGATGGGCAATTTCGCCATCTCGACGGCTCCTTGAGTGGCCTCTTCATCTTCCTCCTCTTCCTCTTCTTCGTCACAGACAATCACTCGGGGTTCGAAGCCAACTACTTGTTCTTGATGAGTGCGCCAGATTTGGAAAGCGGCTTCGAGGTCTTCGAGAGGAGCGAGGAGGTCGTCGTCGTAGTGGAGGACTGCTTCGGTGGTGATGTTTGGCCAAACGAGAAAGCTTGAGATGATTCAGGTTTGAAGATGAGCGAGAAAGACAATGACCAGCGACGAAGTAGCGATTGAGCAAGACTTACCGATTCGATACCAAGTTTTCCACCTGCTGAAAGCATCTTACCCAGGGGAACGTCAGAAGCTCCGCCGGACACGGTTTCTATCGACAAATCGAAGTGATTAGCTCAAAGCCTTTAAACTATGAATACAGATGGAGACTCACCTCCAAATTGTTCCAAGCGACCACAATCTCCCTCACATAAGGACTCCTCTGAAGATGTTCCGCAATCTTCATGACCGTATCGACTCGCATGAACGACACAATGACTACCGTGAACTACACCCTCACTCATCAGCTGCTCTCCTTTTGATCAAGTTGGGGCAATGACTAACCTGCTCAACAGAAGGAGGATCAGGAGGCTTTGTGACGACCAACGTTTCGCACCATTCGTCGGGCACGTCGGGGTCTATTATAAAGTCTCGAAAGTCGGGGAAGTAGGTCGTCCTTCGATCCGAAAGATTCCGGTTAGCTTTCTAGTTTCGAGAGTTAAGAGATGAGGAAGAGCGAGGGGACGCACCAAAGTTCGGAGTAGTACCCTTCGGCGTCGCACATCCAGGGCTTGACGGCGCCGCTGAAGGAGGAAGAGAGGTCAGCGAGCAGATATAAAAATTGTGGGGAGGGGTGAAGGAGTGAGAAATTGCGCACTTCCAGTGAAGAACAGCGGCATCCATAACTTCATCGCGAGTTCGAGTCCAGGGGTACGCGTGGTTGTATTCAGTTTCTTCTTTCAGTCCTGCGATGTCCATTAGCTGCGTCGGTGCATCAAGGTCAGATTAGAGAGTCTGTAAGAATGAAACTGAAGGGGACGCACGTTCCACTTGTCGTCGAGCACTGCCGAACGGGGAGGTGAGCGAGCGTAAAACTTTTTCTTCCTATCGAGGGCGAGATGGGTTGAGCGAGATACGTACCTTTGTAGTTTCGGCTGTTTCCCCAAAAGCCAGGTTCAGCTTAATCTCATTTTCTCTCACACTCTTCAAGCCACTCACTAGAACTGTCAGATTTTGTAAAGGTCGTCAGCTTGAGGTTAGACTTCGCCACCACGGGTCTTCGACCAAATAGTGAGGACGAACCACAAGATTGAAAGGCGGTTGACTCCCGAGACTATAGAGCTTATCCTCTGAATTCAGTCTTGTCCAATGGAATAATTGGTCGGTAAAGGATGGAGTGGAGGAACGCCAAGCGGCGAGGTCGTAGACTAGGACTCCCTGGTGGATGTGAGGAGAAATACATGGCGTTAGCGGGTCAAGAGAAGGGCGGAAAAATTGAGATGGAGACAAGATGGGAGGAGGGGGAGATGGCCTCACGTTGTTGAGAGTACAAGTGTTGTGGTCGTACCCTCCTGCGACCAGAGGTGGTTTGTTCATCACGAATTGCTTGCGCCACTGCCGTTTCAAAGGCAGTTTTTCAGCACTTCTACAAATCATAGAATGGCGTGGCGGAAGAGGATGGGGATACGCACGAGAGCGCTCAATCGACAAAGCCCTACCGTCAGACTCGATCAGCTCGCCGAAACTCCAAAAAGGCGGCAGGCAAAAGGAGAAACGAAACGACTCACGAGCAGCTGCGATAGGAAGCCCTTCCAAGTCCATATCCCATAATTCAGCCAAATCTTTCAAGACTAGCACATCTTGATCCAGGTAGATAACTCGCTCCATGTCTTGAGGAAGAAGGTCCGGCAGGAGAAAGCGCGCGAAGACGATTGGCTTTATTCGCATCCAATTTGTGTCAGTACTGCTCGGAGGAAAAGGGAATAACAGCTGGGACAGGAGAAAAGGAGAGATCGAAAAGCGGACCTTCGACAAACTCTCACTCCGATACCCAGCCCAAACTTTCACATGTTCCAACCTCTCATCCCCCATCTCCTTCAATCCATAAGCTCTCACCTCCCCCAATCCTTCTCCAAACCTCTCCCTCAAGTTTCCAACTACTTCATTCGCTTCTTTCAGATCACTAGAGACGAGATGAAAAACGAGTCGGGGGAGAGTGGATGGCGAGGCGTTGGAGAGCGTTGAGTTGACGAGGGCGAGGAGACCGGTGATGTAGGTTGCTGAGGAGGTGAAGACTAGGTGGATTGGATCTGTTGAGGGAGGCTGCAGACCCAAATAGAAGGCAAGATCGGAATCGAGTCAGAATTGTGTATTGGGGGCGCCTTCGCAAGGAAAGAGGCAAGCAGGGACGCACGACAGAACCCCCTCGCTTGAGCAGCAAGTTCAATTGGTGATCATTCGTCGAATTGAATAGTTCGAGAGAATTGATGCCGAGTATAGCGACAAAAGCGAGGTGGAGGACAGTAGTGATCGCCAGCAGGAACGACCAGCGAATTCGAGGGAGTGGCTTCATCTTTGCCGTTGGAGACTCGCTCAGGTCTTGATTTGGTGTGCGTTAGATTCTGAGGTGTGGGAGGTGAGCTGACAGATTAACAAGCCTTTTAGAGTGACAATCGCGGGCTTGGCGCTGTGGCAACCCTTTGCGGTTGTTTGACGCCTTCACCGGGACGAGACGGGAAGAGAGAAAAGGCAGCTTACGAGAGGAAGGAATCGAGAGCTATATGATTCTAGACGAGATAGTACGGGGTGTAGGAGTTGCGTCAGTGTCATTATCACGTTCGACAGACCCAGCCTTCGCACGCCTTGTCAATGTAGACTCGATGTGACGAGGTGCACAAGAGGCTTACGCGAGGCTATCAACTTGGCCGGAGCTCAATCTTGTGCGTTGTGGATCTGGACAAGAGCAAAAAAAGATGAGCGTGGGAAACTCAAACTCAAATTCGGCAAGAGGGGGTTGCGCGACTGTCACGACGTCGACGAAAGCGCCACAGCGACTATAACGGAAAGAAAAAGAGACTCACGGGCGAAAGCTCTATGTCCAGTATAGCACGATCTTTACTTTTGATGCACGAGGTAGACGTACGGGACCAAGGAGCAGAATTTGCACGGGCTGGACGAGATTCCTCGGAGTTGAAGGTGACCTCCGTCGTGACGTTTCTTGCGCGCTCGGACGTCCGCTTCTTTTGCGATCTCCCGTCTTGCACCTTCCTCCCATCCACTCGACTATGCCTCCGTCTCCTCTCCGAGACTCATTCGCAGTCGAAGTAGACATGACTGACCCTTCGCTCGATACGTTCGTTCCCCGTTCTCGTAAACGACTCTCCCTGAGTCAAACAGTGCATCATTCTGCGAGGGTGAGAAGGAGTAATGGAGCCGTTGTGGGGTTGGTCATGTTTACCCTCGTTTTGTGTCATTTGACTATAAAGTGAGTCAAATCGTTCCTTCATTGCATCGTCTGATTGAGAAGGCGCTCACAAAATCGCCTTGGAACAGATTGGTGCTGCCTTCGCAGCGAGACGCGACTCCCTCCCAGCAGGATACTAAACAGCATCCGAATCCTGTCCTGACGGTACATCAAGCGCCACGCCAGCCCGTCCGCCAGTCGCACCATCACCCACTCGCACTCCCAATCGCAATCCTCCCCGGCACTCCCCAACCACCAACTTTCTTCTTCCTCTCCCCTCCTCCAGAGATCCAATCCAAGCTTATCCAATGTGCCGGTAGGTGCCCTTATCGACACTACCGCGACTGAGCTGACCACAACCTCCCCTTCCCCACTCGAAGCGATCTGTCAAGGAGCGACTTTACTTCAAGCCGCTCAAGCTGTAGATTCTGAAATCATTTTTGGTGGGGCTGGTCCTGGAGACGGGGAGGAATTTGAAAGGAGAAGAGAAGAAGCTTTTGGGAGGGAGGTGGAGGAGGATTTATATCCTTCCGTCAGTCCTTTTCCCTTCCTCCTTGCACGTGAGAGGATCAACTCACAATTGTATGTGTCGGGTGGGCGTAGGACTGGCCATACCACACGCTCTCAACTTCCCAATTCTCCCTCTTCTCGATCCTCTCTTTTCGTCTTTCCCTCCCCTCCTCTCGCTCCTTGCCACCACGCCCACCGCCGACGCTCGAAACCGCCGATTTTCTCTTCCTGTCTCTCCAAACACTCCACCTAGCTCACTGTTGTTCTTCCTGCCCCCATCAATCTCTCCTGCCCCCATCACTTGATCGCCATCAACTCCGTCGAGATATTTCATCCTGGCTCATTTCCCTTATCAAATCGCACGGCGAGCGAAGGAATTACCCAAGTCTGGTACTGGCGTTGAGTTTGATAGACCACGATTACGAAGGAAACATTCTTCGAGCCGACGTCGAATCCCCGGAACGTGGTGGATTGAGAGAGAAAGTCGTAGTGGTGGGAATTGAGAGAGCGCCTTGGGAGTCTGTGGATAAGCTGAAGTGGTTTGAGGGAGTACCGTATCCTAGTGCGTTCCATTTAGGGAGAGGAAAAGATGTGGAGGGAGTGAGGAGGTGGATGGAGGGGAGAAGGAGGGATTATTTGTGAGTCGGGAAAGTGGGGAGTG
>JASZXU010001001.1:0-11122 GCA_035521515.1 Phenoliferia sp. Uapishka_3
CTCTCCCCCACCCGCTCAAACCGCCGGTCCCCCGAAAGACCACTCACCACCGCGCGAGTCCAGTGTTGAGGTCAAAGAGCGGGAACGCCTCAGGGCGAAGCCCGGCGAATCGAAGAGAATCACTGGTCAGCCCGTCTGAGCTCCTTCACGTTTCCACTGCTTACACCACACATTCTGCGCAGTTCTCGAAGAGCGAATCAACAAACACCGGTATGATCCCGCCCGAGACACCCGCCGCAAGGCATATACAACAGGTGTCGACGCTCTCCTTGCTCGCGTAAGTCTGACTTAGGGGTCACCACATCCATCCGTGGCTGACCTCCACGTGCACAGGGTCGCTTTCTCGCCATCAAGACGAACGCGACGGTGTTTGTGTTCGTTGCGAGGCAAGTCCTCCTCTCTCTACCTGGCTCCTCCGCAACTTACCCGCGCCTGGGCACTCTCAGCCACGAAGTCTTCAACCCGGGCGACAACCCAGACCCCCTCATCTCATCCTTCCACTCCCAACCCTCTTTATACCCAACGTCTCCCACCGACGAGGAACTCTCTGAAGCCCACCCGCCTGCGCCCTGGGCAAAGTACGCCGTTGATTGCCCTACGTTCACGCCACCCAACCATGACGCCTTCGAGGAGCACCTCACTCCCGTCTCCCACGTTTTTGATCGCATGTTGGGCATGTTCGGGGCTATCGTGCGCCCGGGCCAAGAGCTGGAGGCTCAAGGACGCAAGGCTGCCGTGGTAGCCAAGAGGAAGGAGAGGGGGCCCTACAAGAAAAAAGTGAAGAAGGATCCTGTCGAACAAGCGAGGGAGTGGGAGGCTACTCAGCTAGCTGAACTCGACGCTGGGCGCAGGGCCGTCGAATCCCAAGCTGCCCAGCTCGCACTCCTGCGCAGGCTCGGAGCCACCGAGGCCGAGATCTTGGAGACCCAGGCCCGTAACTCCGCCATCGTGTAGTGTTGTCTGTTACCTGTAATTGTACACCTCTCGCTGTACGAGTTGCTGTACGAGTGTGCACCGAGCGCCGGTCAGCAATCGGGATACCCCAATGAATCCACTCGCTTCTCATCATCTGACCAAGGCCGATATCGAGGCACCGAGGAACTTATTCCTTGCACGCCGCCACTAATTTTATTCCCTGGTCGCCGCTACCAAATTCCTCCTCACACGCCGAGGAATCTCCTCCTCCGCAAAGATAGAGTTCTCCCCGCCTTCTGCCATTAATTCTGCCCTCGCCCGTATGCCCCTGGGGGTCTCAAAACCACACAGAGCACGCCTCGTGACGTCTTTCAAGCTTCCGAAAAGGTTTTGAGAGTTGTCGATCCAACCGCAGGGCAGCTGGCCGCTATGTCGAAGAGTTTGTCAGCCGAAAAGCAAAGTCCACCCGCAGCGGCGAGGCGAACGAGCGCAAACTCACCTGGAATCATAGTCCACCCAGATCCAACTGTGATCCCGTCCACAGGAGTCCTCGTTGACGCGCTCGTATCGTCGTATCGGTACCCATTGACCGGCCTGAAGGACGCTGTCGTTTTCTCCAGTTGGTTCGTGCGACCTCAAAGTGACCGTACTGCCGGAGAGGGCCGGGTTCTTCACTTGCACATTGACTGGCAGTGGTGCGGGACGAGGAAGAAGTGGCATGCGAAGAGATGATGGTTCGTGGGAACCGAAGATGAGCGCTGAAGAAGAAAGAGACACATTCGACATTGTTGAGCATTTCGCGCCTCGGAGGTTTCGTCCCCTCTCTCCACCCTCCACCGGTAAGGCAACGCTCGCTCACACCACGCCCTGGAGCTCGCCGACATGTCGTCCGCCTGCAGTTCTACTCCTTCTAAGGCGTCCTCCATCCTTCCGGCTGCCCCCGGACTTGGACCAGGCGGCCATGCATTCGAAAGCCACCTCCCGACTATCCACAATTCCCGTAACCTATCAAATCGTTCCCAATCCGTCTACGCAAGGTGTCGCGATTGCAAATGGACGAGCTCGCAGTTTGCTACTGCCGCCGCTGCCACCAGACAATGGAGGAATCGACACGCCGCCCGCCATGGCATCCTTTCCTTCGACCTCGCACTCTTCCACCCGTCGCTCCCCCCCAACACCGTGCCGGCCGGGGTGCCCCGAGAGGAGGGGATTGGATTAGTGTACTTTGCCAACCGATTGCGAGCTCGACAGATCTTCGATTACGCCGCACTTGTCGGGATGAGTCGCTACCACGCGCGAAGTCACGCGCGGCTTACACAAGGTCGTCGTCTCGCAAACGCTTCGTGGAACTCCAGCATCATACCTGCCGACGAGGTGGCGCTCCTCTATCGCAGAACGCGGTTCACGGAGTCTGTCATGGGCTACGCCGACCCGTTTGCCTCGACCCAGTCTTCCGCCGACTTCTTCGACGTCAATTGCTTCGCCGGGGTCTCACTCACCGGACTGAACGCCGAAGATCGTCTACTGGAAGCCGTCGGATTCGACTACGACCCCGTGAGCCTCGGATCGGCCTTCTGGTTCTGGATCTACGGAGTGCGGACACGGTTCTTCGCACGCGTAGAGGAGGGGACACTCGACGGGGCCGACGAGGCTTGGGAAGACTACCGACAGCGCCTCTATCAAGGAGTAAGGCGTATCTACCATCCTTTCGGCCTGAGCGGCAGCTGACTAGCGACTCCAAAGGTCTCCGACTACGCCGCTCACTTGATGCTGCCGCAACAGTTGGCCTCCGAGTGTGTGATTTTTGATTTACTACAGCCAGAGTTGCCCTCCACGTCCGTGAATTGAGATTCTGTCGTTGTGACCGCTTGAGAACTCGGATAGGCTGACTAGTGTACTGTTCGCAGCGACCCTCCCATTATGGACCTTTCCTTGTGGCAAGTCTCCGCGATTCCCTACCCCTTCACATCCCAATCTGCGGCTTCCAACAAAGAACACCCTTTGTATGGTCACGACTCCTTCCTCTTGGAGGTATCCGCCATCATCGTCGCGCTCCTGAACACAGACACCCGATCGGCGACAGGAGCGGACCACTTCAACTCTACACGCTGGCTCGCGATACTTGGCAACGGAGGTCAGGAGGTGGAAACGTGGCAACATATGAGCTGGGCGAGGGAAGAAGCGTTGGAGAAGAAGGCTTGGCCTCGGGTCATTGCTGCATGGGATTCCCTCCCCGCGTCTGAACGAGCGATTTGGTGCACGCGTCAAGACCCAGGACGCTTGGCACGGCGTGATCGGAAGGTGATGGAGGCGAGGGCAGTCGAGGACGCTGCCAGGGTCAAGCCTGCCTTTCGTGTCAGTCGCTACGTGCCGAAGCGTCTGCCCGACGGAAAGAACGGACGCCCCGTCAAGAAGCCGCTCAATGCACCGTAGCTTCGTTTAGCCCTACGAATCTGATGCATTACGTTTCGCGAGGTATCACTGATCCAAGCCACTAGATGGGCTCGGCCTAACGGGCCTAGCCTTATCGTCATTCGAAGCTCCTGCAACATTCGTGAACCGGTGGTAAGGCACGGTCTTGCCGCCTCATCATCCCGACCGGCTTCTTCGCTAACGTGTGTCTCGCAAGATCTGCAGGCGGGAATTTTTTTGCTTGGGTGTGATCCACGTTGTTGCCCCGAGACTGTCACATTCAGGTACGTTCCCGTCTTCCAAGCCCGCGAACGTTGGCGTTCACCATCCCTTTGCACGCTCCGGCGCGAGTTCGGACGTCGGGGGGATGTTAATCCTACTGACAACAAATAGTAACCCTCTGACAACAATCACCGGCTGTCTCAACCTGAATTTCTGGCACAGCCGTTGAGCGAGGTGGGTGAGCCCTCGTTGTGACCGGAGGAGTGATTCGGTCTAACAACGTTGGCGTTACAGCGAGTTTCAGCAGTGCAATTAGGCTTTAGGCGCTGATGTCGCTCGCCCAAACGCATTCAGGTACGCCTTCTAACGACGTTTCCCGTTCGGGAGCCGTCGTCCGCGTTAGTGTTGACTTGCCTCCATCCGAAATTCGTGCGAACGGGAAGACGCTCCGCCCCGCCGGGATCGCTAGGTTCATGCTTCCCTCATAGTCAGTCCCTCGTTCGAACCATAACACTCGGCACTCGGCCTTCATCTTTTGGCTCTCATCTGAGTGATCCGTTCGCCCTCGGCTCGCCGCGCCCAACTCAACGATGGCGTCTCGGCGCATCATCATGCCGGGCAGTCTCGAGCCTCGTCCACTGCCCCACCTCCCTCGACCATCGCACCCTCCCGACATAAGAAACCCTCGTACCGTAGCAAATCGTGCGCGGTTGTTTCCCTCGGGCCCTCCTGCGTTGCCGGCGCCGTCGTCGCAGTGCCCCCCTGGCTCCGGTTCCAACTCCCGTTCTTCATCGGTTACGGAAACAGAGGAGGACGAACCACCTGTAGTTGCGGTAGCTCAAGGAGGACGACAGCTCAAGAGGAAGCAGTACGATTCCAGTCCTGGACCAGCTTACCGCCCGTCGGGTGTGAACGCTAAGCCGTGTCCGCCCGTTTCGCCTCGCGCTTCCGGCCCTTCAATGGACGTTACCACCTCCAACCCTCTATCTACAGCGGAGTCTTCGAGTCAGAACAGCGTCGCGGGATGGGACGCCGGGGAGTGGGTCAGGATTCGCCCGAAGCGTACGTGCGAGGCGTTCCGCAAATCCACCGGGAAGGATCCGTTGTTCCCGCGTGAGGTCTGGGTTGACTACAATGAGGAGTGAGTCTAGTCTCGTCTCTTAAACTTCCGTTGACGGCTGTGCGTAGTCGTCCGAGGGGCTGAGACGTATTTTCGACAGTGGACAGCTTCCGCCCGGTTGGCTCGTCGACCCGCTCAAGACACATCTCGCCCAGGAGGATAGAGTCGCGAAGCTGGCCGACTGGGCAGTAGCCAATCCCGGGAGGCGGGGTTCATTACGGCCTAGGTTGGAACGCCAGTAGAAGGGGAACCCATAGTCGTAGTAGTAGTAGGCGCGGTTAAATTTTGGCAGTACTGGCGAGTCTCTGTCCCCTCGTTCGACCAATCTATTTAATCTATTCGTTCCGACCACCATGAAATGATTCCACCGTGATTTGATTCCACCGTGAGTAGAGGCGTGCACCGTGATTGTTACGTTCCTCCTTCAGCCCCACGACAGTGAGGTCAAATATGGTAGCCTCAACCTCGGCTACCTCGGCTACGTGCCCCAAGTTAACAGCTGTCAAAAGCTCACAGATCAGCCACGGAACGATGTTGGCCGTACGTCGATCAGGGCTAGTTAAAACGCCCAGAAGAGATCAACGCCCTATTCTCGATCCTTAGCGCCGTTGGAGGCAGACTGCGGCGAAGCCTTTCCCTTCCGAGATTGACGCAACCGTCTCACCCTTCCCATGCCATCTCCCAACCGCCCGAGCCACGCCACAATCCATCAGTCACATCACAATCACAATCACAATCACAATGAGCGCCGGAACGGGGTACACGGCGCCCAAATCCCGGGATCACTCGTGCTCTTCCCCTCGTCCTTCATCTGCCTCGATCTACCTGACCCTTCATCTCTCCACCCTTCCCTCTCTTTCTCAACACTCAAGATTGCTTCAGCATGTACATCCAGCTCTCCGAACACCACATCGAGATTGTCTCGTCTCCTCCTCCATCACCCTCGCGCGTACGAACACCCAGGAAGGACGCGTCAGCGGGACTCGACACTGATAGTGACGAAGAGCTGTGAGTGGTTCGAGCCAGGCCATTCATGGATCTTCTGAGGCTGATACATCTCCTCATCTTATTCAGTCCGACTGTCGACGAGCTCTTCGCGATGGCCGCCCGTCAACGCGACGAACAGCTCGCACTAAACGCCGCTCTGAGGGCGAAAGTCTCCACCCCGCCCCCTCAAGCAAATAAACGGTGAGCCCAGTGGTACTCATGCGTGTGTGTTTCTAATTCACTAACGCGATTCGCCGCAGAGTACACCACAGTCCTCTCCTCAAGAAGAAGCGTTCACCGATTGTTTCGTCCCCTTTGCGACTCGCGAAGTAAGTTTACCGGAACCGCGTCTGGATTAACGGGCCTCACAGCTGACCATTGGTGAGTAACAGGGAGGTTTATATGATCAAGAAACGTGCAACCAAACTCGGCAAGAGTAAGGTCACGGCGCGATGGAGTCCGCGGCTGACCCCCAAGGCGAAGCTCGGTGCACCTCTCGATTTCAGAGGGGCAATGGCAGGGTGAGCCGGACGACCCGAGCTCAAAACGCGACACCTCTAACTGATGATACCATTAATGCTTGCGCAGGGTGTGGAAAGAACCCAACTTTATCCGGAAACGCGAGTTGGACGCTGGCAGGGGATGGGCGTTAGACGCTCACCCTCGCATCGAGAAAACGTAGGTTGGGTTCACTCACACATCCTGGAGCGTAGAGACTGAGGTGCGAGTGATTCAGGTACACGGGTTTGAATGCCCAGGCCGCCGCCAATCAGGCCGAAGAACACGCTATGCAAACGTTCGTCTGCTCGCTCAGACGCTGAAAGCCATGCTGACCCTCCTCCTTGATCAATCATCCTGTAGAATGGCTAAAGAACTCCAGCAGGCAAGCTGTTCGGCATGCGTGGCGGGTGAGTATATTGTTTGGAAGGTCGCTCTGAAGCCGCGTACCAAGGGAGCTGGGCCCGTATGTTCCATCTGTTCACCTCTCACTTCCCTCTCACACTCCGCCCGGTCTCCTAGAACTAATGCCGCTACTTCAACGTCATACCCACAGGATGGCAGGTGGGAAGTCCTCGCGTGCGCTGGTCAGAAAAGGTCTCGAGCCGTAGGGCGGCACTGGGTCGGCATGACCTCTCCTCAGATCTCTCGACGCGGAAATGTTTTGGCCGTACTGTCTGGTCAGTCGAATCATCCCGAGTTGCCCAGTCTGGGTTCCTGACGCTGCCTTGGCCTCAATTCCAGCCCTCGAGTGGATGCCGAACGATTGTTGAATAGCCTGGCTTGATGATGCCGTCATAAGGAATTTTTCTCTGTGTGAATTGTTCGTTGTCCCCACATTTCGAAGGCTCAAACCGCGTCCCCGCCTGATACCTTAACGCACCGAATTCCGGACGGGGAGGGTCGATCGCCGGTCGCGGCTGCTCACGATTTTCCGTTCCTCTTCGTCGGCGTTCCGCGTTTGGGTATATTCAGGTCCTGTTTCACGCCTATGGAACAACACTGCTCTTCCGCCCGACCCGGCCCATCACTCGGCGCTACGCTTCCCGGCTACCAGAATGCAACAGCGTCGATTGGCCCTACCAAGCTGTAGAATGTCACGCCACGGACTTCGACAGCCAGTCGGTTTGGACGTTACGTTACTGCAACTCGGGCCTACGCCGATGCGACATCATCAATTGTCGTTAGCAAATCAATAGCGCGAAGGCCATCTCCGAAGCAATGCCTAGCAATGCAGGGAATACACTCTGTAATGGTATCGTTGTAGTTGTAGTGACAATCTCAATCAATCAATCCCGCTTCCGTAAATCTGCTCGCTGTTCATCATTGAACGGTGGAAGGAGCGTCCCGCGCCGCCACGCGGTATGCCTGAGGACAACCTTTCATGCTTCCGCTGAGTCCCTGCACACGTAACGACGACCTGCCCCCATCGCTGTCCGCTTCGTGAACGGGATGCGAGGACCTACTCAGACTGGGCCTCGCTGTCCCGAGAAGAGAGCGAGACTACCCGACAATCAGCTTCTTCCTGTTCTGCGTCCGGGGCTCAAACCCGAGATGAGCTCACTTAGGGCTTCTTTGCTGATGTACCGTAGCAGCACACGCTCAGTATCGGGCGACCAGTTCCCATATCCTTGGATTGCTTGCTCGGTGGCATCCAATGTTGGCGAACCGGTGAGGCGAGTAGAGTTCCCAGCTGCGATCCGATAGTCAGTCCAATTCAACTACATCCCCATTCGTCATCGACGCAATACTTGCCTGGTGCGGCCAGCCCGTGAGCATGAGCAGAGACCTCACCTGTTCGAGTTGTCCCTACCTGGGCCCGGAGGGCCTCGGATATAGCCAGCAGACCCGTTTGTCCGGCCCATGTGGGGCTCGCCCATTGCGCAGAGTCCAAGACTGAGTCCAAGATGGGCATTAATGCGCGGCAGGCGTAATGGGGAGAGGCGTAGCGTGGACGTGGGAAAGCAAAAAAGCGGTCCGCGATTCTCCCGCTGATCTCTTGAAGACGTCGGAGCCCTGTTTACATTCTCGAGTTGAGATCGTGTGCACCCCGTCTTCATTCCACCTTCACCTTCCACCTTTTGACCTTTCGTCCGTCCCCGTGGGTTCCGTTGATGCTCCGGCGGAGTGCCTTCCTACGTTGTTGCGTAGGCTTGTCTTCCTTCCTCCGCTGTCACGGCCCAACCAGGCCTTTGATTCACATACTAGCATACGAAACTGTTTCAGCTACGAGCAATACACAACTTTCCACACTTTCCCAGCCTTGTCCAACGCGGTGCTCGTGCGCCTCCAGTCTTTCAGCACAATGGAGGGGTCTGCCGGCGATACCTCTCGAGAACCGGCCCCCGAGGGCTCGAGGCCTTGCCCCTGCTCTGACAGTGCCTCATGTCCTTCTGAATCTGGGACCACTTGACTGCCCTGACTTGACCCCGCGTTCGGCATGCTCGTCGCCCCAGGCCGCTTGCTTGTGCTCGCCAACGTCGTCGCTGCCGTCGTAGTCGATGTAGGCGACGGCGGAACGGAAGAGTTTGCTGTGGCGTGCTTTCTGGCCCTGCTGACAATCCATGGGTTGGGTGTCAGCACCTCCAAGCTTGCTTGTCCACAGTAGCGGCCACTGAACGCACCTGCCGACAGCGTTCTCCCGAAGGCCATGCTCACTCAACGAAGGTGTCGCCGATATCCAACTCACAGACGATGTATCGCTGTTGGTGTCGCTGTCAAAAGCATTCCTCATTGAAGCTGTTCCCGTACGCACGTCAGCAGGCGCGGTACCGTGGACGTGCCGAGCCGAGAGATGTGCGCACTCTCTTCCCCCTCGTCGTTAAAGGCGTCAGCGGTCGGAATCTGACTCGATCTGTTGGCATCGTAGAATCCGTCGGGGTCGAGGTACTGCCCGAACGCGTCGAAGAGTTGGCTTGTGGTAGGAGACTTGGCAGAGGTAGGAGACTTGGCAGACAGCGGACAGCAGGTCACAGCATGCTCGTTGGCGCTGCGAAAACCCTTAGCTTTGGTCAGCACCCAGGACAGTACCCAATTCTATGCGATGGGAGCTCCCGTCCAGACTGACCGGGTTTCCTCTGGCCTCCTGCTGTCCGTACTTCGAGTGGACGTACTTCGAGTCGAGGAACGGGCAACAGGCCTCCCTTCATCCGCCTCAGATTGGCTGAGCGAACGCAGAGTGGTTTGCACTGACTCGTCATATGAGCTCGGCGCCTTGAGGCCACGCATGCCCGGCAGGCAAATATCCAGGTGGGGCGAAAATGTCGAACGTTGATTCTGCGGCTACTGTGAGGTGGAGCCCCAGTGCGTGAGCGATCGGCGCTGGGTGATTTCGAGCAACGACGATTGCACCTACGGATGTAAGCGAGGCGAAAATGTAAAACGTTGATTCTGCGGCTACTATGAGGAGGGGCCGAAACGCGAGCGCGAGAGCGATCGGCCCTGGGGTGGTCTCGAGCAACAACGATTGCGCCTACGAATGTAGCGGACGCGAAATTTTCGAATGTTTGTACTCCGGCTACTATGGGGAGGAGCCGACACGCGAGAGTGATCGGCCCTGGTGATTTCGAGCAACAGCAATCACGCCTACGGAGGAGGGTGTACGCATGTTATAGGCACGTTCCCTCAGCGTTTACAAGTACAAGGCCTACTCTGATTTCCAACAACAAGTGCAACCAGTCAAGCAATACTCAAACAACAGTCCTCCCCACGTGCAGCACGCCTGCCCTCCTCACGATGCCGCCGCGTTTGCGAGTGCGGCCGCCTCAGCTTCCATCGTTTTCCTCATGTTTTTCCCGATCCGATTCCTGATGATCCCCTGCCCTCCGAGAACACGCCGGACCTCCAGCAGTACCTTGCCGACGGAGTCTCCTCTACCGCCATAAAGGCCAAAGAATACGGCGTCGTCACACCCTGCTGCCTCGTAAGCCGTTTGCAAAGTCCTACGGGCGCCGTAGTTTGAGTGCAGTGCCTTGTCAGACGCCAACCAAGACTCCCTCCAGCAGACCAAGGGCCAGTCGAGGCCGACTGCAGGGTCGGGCTTCGTCCATTGATCGATGGCGGTCTTCCACTTCTTGGCCTTCGGAATCGCGATCGGCGCTCGGGTATGTGACGTTGGAAGACCTTGGGCCTCAAGCTCGGCGTCTTCGAGCTCTAACGGAGTCGGTTCAACCGGACCCGTGATGACAACAATCGGAGGCTCGGCCCGAGTCGCCCCGAGAGGGAGAGCAAGCGGGAGAGGGGGTGGGAGGATGATGAGCGGAGAATGAGAGGTCGGAGGGTCTGCGGAGTAGGCTATCAGTTTGGGTAGGTAGGAGAAATGAATATGTTGGTGTTATTAGCCCCCGAATTAAGAATCGCGCCCCGCAGTCTTAATTTCCTTAAACTCAGGGGCCGTTAGGCTTAATCTTCCCTTCTCTTTGTACTTAGGCCGCATCCGTCCATTTGAGTCGCCCATCACATCGCTCATCCCGTCCATCACTATTTTCCACCACGACGCTGCCGGCACCGCCCCCCGCGCCTCGCCAAGGCAATGCCTCGCCGAGCCGAGTTAGACTCTGAGTCAGACTCTGACGCTCCTGTTCGCCCAACACCCCCACCCACCGACCGCTCCCGACGAGCAGACAGAAAGGCCTCTGGAATCCCATCACAATCGCGCCCCATTCCCAACATCTCTCCCTCCAACGCCTCCGAGTCCGACACCGACACCACTCCTCGTCGTCCAACACCTCCTCCGAGAGCACCTCGCATCCCCGCCAAACGTCGCGCCCTCCAGAAGGCCTCACAACCTCGCGCAACTCCCGTCGCCGCCGCCGCTGCACTTCCACCCACTCCTCCTCCCCTTCCCCTTCCCTCTGGACCCGATCTTTTCCCTCACTTCCATTCCCATCCCAAACGCACCAAACAAGCCCCTGTCACCAGGCATCCAGCAAAACCCCCTCCCGGAAAAGGAAAATCTCGCAAACGCCC
>JASZXU010001002.1:0-11086 GCA_035521515.1 Phenoliferia sp. Uapishka_3
CCACCCCACCCAATTTCTTAGCAACTACAACTTAATCCCCCTCCTCGCCGACGTCGCCCGCAACGCCGTCAAAGAAAAAGTTATCAGAGTAGTAGTCGCCATTTTCAGAAACCTAGTCGTCAAAGCTCCTAAGGAAAACCTCGCCGCTATGCTCGTTGCGAAACTTTTGCCTTTTGTACAAAGTCTTGCGGGACGTAAATGGTCAGACGATGAGATGAAGGAAGATATTGAGTTCTTGGTGGACGAGTTGAAGAAGAGCTTTGATGGACTTACGTGAGCATTTTTTTGGGTCGTGCGAACAGGGACTTGAGCGATGTAGTAGACAAATGCTGATCAAACTTTTCTTTACGCACTGCACTGCAGAACTTACGACGAATACGCATCCGAGCTCGAATCTGGATACCTCACTTGGTCTCCGCCACACAAGAACGAAGAATTTTGGAGGGAGAACGCTTCGAAGCTTAATGACAAGGACCGAAAGCAGCTCAAGTGAGCTCTTCTCACCCAAATGACTTTTGACGTTTCTTTGGCGCTAATCAAATGGAAACAACCCAGGACCCTTGTACAAATCCTCCTCGCTTCCAAGGATTCACTCACGCTGGCCGTTGCCGCGAACGATATTGCACAATACGCAAAGTACTGCGACCTTGGCAAGAAGTATATCTTACCTCGCTCTTTCAGTCGTAAAACTGTTACTCACTCATCATCCTCTTACGAAGGAACTTGGAAGACCTAGGAGCGAAAGCGCGAGTCATGGAATTGATGGGTCACCCGGATCCAGACGTCAAATATCAATCCTTGGTCGCTACCCAAACTCTCATTTCTTCCGGCTTCAAGTAGTAGGTAGTTGGTAAAAGTGGTGGGGATCAGGCTTTGTGAAGTGGTGCGCCTCGGAGGGAGATGGGGATGGACGTTTTTTCTTTTGTTTGTTTTTTTCTCCTTTCTGAAATTTTAGTGAGCTGCTGTCAGATTGGATGATGCAGTAACCTCGACTTGAGACCTCAGGGATGACGCAGCGTACTGTTGAAGTTGTTCGTCGCGAACGGGAGCACGTCTAGTAACCCCTCACACGGCCGCGGACAAGCATGTGACTCGATCAAGTCGATGCAGAAAGACGACATCCCGTGGTCTCCTACTTTTCCCGACAGATTCACCCGGTGTTGTACCAGCTTTTACGATAAACGCCATTGCTCCCGATTGGCTTTCGTAAATGTTTCGTGGTCGTGCGATAGAACCTTCCAGCGAGGATGGTGACGCGAAGGGTTCGGCGGAACCCAGTCCTGGTGAGTCTTTCCTCTTTCCCCCTGGAGCAGCCAATCATCATACTGTGGCTCACGGCGTTCGCATCCCGCTGCTAGGTGCCGAGAAGCGCAAGTTCAAGCTCTCCCTCTCCCTCGTCAGGCAACCACCACGCTCACCCACCCCCACTTCGAATTCGCTAGTCCCTCCCGTTCCCACTCGCACAGGCCGTCGCTCCTCCCTCAAGGACGACTCTTACACGCAATCGTCTACCTACCTTCGTCAAGACGGATATCTTCAGCCGACGATAGAAGGTGTTCAGACGCGTGCCACGGCGGAGCTCACTGGTGCGCCAACCACACCCGGTATCGGTTCTCGCGTCGGCAAGTGCATTCGCAAGGTCGCGTCACAGCTTTCGTCACGTACGAGGCGAAATTCGAAAGGCGTGAGAGAGACAAAGACGACTGAGCCGACCGCCGACGCTTTACTACCTTCCTATGACTCCCCTGTGGCGTCCGCGGATAAAACTTTGCTTCACTTTGGTCCGACATCACATACCGCTGCAGCCTCTTGGGAAGCACGTGTTAATGCTTGGCAGCGCCCAGAAAATCAGCGACAATCCCTTGTGAGTTGGCGCATTTTTATCACCTTTCTTGCGAAAGAAATAGGACGTGCGCTGACCTGGAGTGTCTTGGTGTTCAAAAGGATACATACCTCGACTCTTATCTCTTCCCTCCGAAAAGTCGCAGAAATGCAGTGTTCCGCTCCAACTCTTCCGACGAACTCGTCGGCTTCGACGAGAGGAATTTTCACTCGCTCCAATCGAGGCCCCAGTCCCCCGCCTTCCCCTTCCCTCGAATGCCGATCTCTTCAGCCCGCTCAGAACCCCCAGCGGAGCCTCTTCCCACTCATCGCAAATCTTACCCCGACGTCACGCCTATTAGGAAAGTTCGCTCGGTCATTCACCGCCTGCCGTCTGACGTTACGAGGGCGTTTGGAGTCGTACCGGCCACGATCTCTCCTCCAATCCCTCAGTCTCGTCTTTACCGCCCACGAAAGAGTATCGTTTCTCTCGCCTCGTCCTTTGGTAGCACCGCGTCGTCCTATTCACTGGGCCCTCGCAAGGCCAGCTGTCTTCAGCATCGCGCTTCGACGCCTACCATCTCTTCCGTCTCCCAACCTCCACTCGACCTCAATATCAGCTTCGTTCACCCAGTAACCACTGTCACTCCTTATCGCTACCCACCTCAGTCACGGTTTAGCGACAGCACCACCACCTCTGAGAAACCTAGAGCCACAAGTTCGCTCTTGAGCCTTCCGCGTGAACCCGTCCCAGCACCATCTCCAACAAACCTCTCTTCACACTTCTCAGACGATACTCCTTCCTCGAAAGGCACTCTCTCGTCGAAAGGCACTCCTTCCGCAAATCTCGAACCAACATCCTACTTCAGTCTGGACGACATTGAAAAGGCGAAGTCGATGTCGAGCTCTGGCAGAGCTGACTTTCGACGCGAAGAAGATCTCGAACGGCTCGAGGAAGGTTCGGAATCACCTACAAAGATCACGTTGACGAATTCTGTACGTATCGAAGAAGCTATCGAGTGCAGGGCCGAAAATGAGCAGGGACAAACGCCACCGTCGTCAGGTTCTGGGGAGTCATCGTCGACTTCCACCGCCTCCTCGACCTTCATCTCTAGAACCAGCAGCTCGAATTCAACTGCTTCCAGCATTGAAGAAACGGAGATTTGGATCGACCAAATGCTGGAGGAGCAAGCAGAAATGCTTAAATCCTTGGAGCAGGCCGCGAACTGAGTCTTGATATCTTAATTCAGCGGTTTTACCTTTTGTCTTGAATTTATCCCTCGCCCCATGCAAATAACAGAGTATTACCTATCAGAGCTGTGCAAATCGAGTGGAGCGTAAAAGTTGAAATTTGGGCTCAAGTCGGAATTGGCACGAGCTGGTTCGCGACTTGCCACTCAGACTTGCACTGCTCCCTCCCCACCTCCCTCGCGGGCGTAATGGATCCATCTTCGGACAACGACATTGAGATTGTGACTCTACCTGCCTCAAGACATTCCTCCTTCTCCCGGTCCAACTCCCAGCAGCTCCCTTTCGCGTCCACCTCCGCATCTCTGAACGCGTTCAACCGCGGCAGCAACTCACCCGGCGGCTCGTCCCAGCGGTCCAACTCCCAATCGCAACATCAAGGCCTCACTCGCTCTTTATCGAACGTAATCGAGATTGGAAGCGATGACAGCAGCGACGAGGAGCTCGTCATTGTCGAATCGCGAGCGGGGTCAATGAACAGGTGCGACCGGGCGCGTGCAAGTAACGCGTTGGTGCTGACGGCGTATTGCACCACAGAACGACGTCGCTCCCAGCAGCTTCACCTTCTTCGGACGATCTTCCAGACCTGCGACTCGCTCCCAAAAGCGCGGCGAGAGCAAATGGACAAACTGAAGCGCAAGGGTGGGACTCTCGTGGGCGCAGCTCCAGCGCTCTGGACAGCAATACGAACGTAAGTCGAGCTCTCTATGAATCGCCGACATGGGTTTGCGAGCTGAACAGTCGCGCTTCATGCAGAACTTCCCCGAAGCCGCATTCGCTCGCAAGGCAACAAACTCTGGCGCGGGCGCGAAGGATAAGGGGAAAGGGAGGGCACTCGTACCTCCAGATTCGGACGAGGAAGACCCTTATGATGCCATGCGGGCGAGAGGAGCTCAGGTTGCTCGCCGCAAGCGACCGTTGGGAGCAGTCAGCAGCGACGGTTTAGATGGGGACGCTAGTGGCAAGAGCAAGGGCAAAGGGAAAGCTCCAGCAGTCCTGGTCGACGATGAAGAGGATCCTTACGACGCGATGAAGGCGAGGGGTGCTCAGGTCGTTCGTCGCAAGAGACCCAAGGGAATCAACAGCGATGGCTCGGATGGGGATGCTGGCAAGAAGTCACCGCCGAAGAAAAAGGTTCCTTCTCTCTCACCTAATCCCTGAGAGTGTGTGTAGTAACTCCTTTTTTTCAGGTCGCCCGCCCGTCCCAAGAGAGTCAAGACGCGAAAGAGGAGAAAAAGGCTCGTCTCGCAGCGGAGAAGGCAGCGAAGCTCGAAGCTGCCGAGGTCAAGAAGAAACTCCAGAAAATCAACAATCTTCAAAACGATCGCAAAATCATCGTCGCCGAAATCATTATTCACGTCGCCGGTACTGCTTTCCGAGCGCCACCAGAAGATTCGGACGACGCTGAGCCGAAGACGGCCGCAGAAAAGAAGAAAGAAGCTGCGAGGAAGAAAGAGGCAGATAATTGGGTGAAAGTTACCGAAGACTTGAAACAGAGGGTCGAGGAAAACGGCTCGAGAATGCTGAAGGATGGCATGGGTAATGACTATGGGTGCGTCGGCGCGGTGAGGTGGACGAGGAAGTGCAACAAGATATGGTCGGACGAAGAGGGACAGTACGTTCCTATTGATGGACCGCCCATTGTGGTCGAGGAAGATGCGCGATTATTGTTCATGTAAGTCCCAGGGAAGCCGCGAGACGTAATACCGGACATGCTGACCGAAATCTGATTCTCCTCAGGCCAGCGACCGAACTTGCGAACCTCGTCGAAGAAGGCCGACTGCTCAGCCACATCGAGTTCCTCAAAAGGCGCATCCCAGAAGGGGTAAACCTCTTCCTAATGATCTCGGGACTCGTCGCGCTCGACGCCAAAGACAAGGCAGTCGACGCGGCAGCATACAGGGAAGCGGTTCGTGACGTTCACGTCATTCCAGCTGCCGGTAGGAAGCACGATGGAACCAAGCGGCTGAAGGATAAAATCGATTTGGAGATCATGCGGTATGTTGCTCTTTGAGCAACTCTTCTCGCATCGTCCCGAGGGTGACTAAGACTGCACTCCAAATCTCACAGTGTACAAGTCGCTACGAAATGCTTCATCATCAAGGTTGAGAAAGCTGAAGAGGCGACCGATTGGCTCGAGCAGCTTTCCATGGACGTCGCGGCAAAGCCTTACCAGTACGTTCAATTAAGACCTGCCGTTGTCTTTCATTTTCTCATCTGTTCCGTACCTTACCTCAGGCGCCTGAAAAACAAACACATCGGCGAGCTAGGCCTCTCCGACGAGAAGATTACCTCTGGAAAGGACCTTCCTGACACCTTCGTCAAGATGCTTTCGGCGATCAAAGGTGTCACGGAGCCAAACGCAAGAAGCATCGTCTCGGAGTACTCTACTGTGAGAGACTTGTACGACGCCTGGGACGCATGCGCGAGTGAGAAGGAGAGGAAGGGCATGTTGGTCGGGATTTCGGTGAGCAATCACTTTGCTCGTCTGGCCCAGAGTTGCCTGAAGGTTTACCGTCTTCTGATGAAGTATCCTGTCTACACCACGCAGAAAGGCAGCAATTTGAACGGGCTGACGTCGCACCGCAGGATTGGAGACGCCATCTCGGAAAACATTTACAAGATTCTAAATTCACGTGAGTTTCTTCCATATCATCATCAGTCTCTCTCTGACTTGAACCTCGCTCTTCGTTCCTGCAAAATTCAGCCGACGAGGGAATGTTTCTTTGAGGGCAATTACGCTTCGCGCGGTTCCCCTCAGACACCAGTCAGCGTCGTAGAAACTTATTTGCTTGTTCGACATCGTTGCGATAGGATTTTGGCTTCCCTCAGTCACATTTTTGTCCAGTTTCTATCCCACGAAGTGTTTCCCGGGAACGAAAAGCCGCACCTGAAATGTCGCGAAGAGATGTTTCAGAGCAGAGTGCGGCATATTGATCCGGAAGAGCAGACGAGAACGGTGGCCTTTCTTCTCATCAGTAACGAAAGTTATCTCCAGTCAAAGCTTTTGAGTATGGTGCAGGTGATGTCGATTTATTACGACAGCTTTCTATGAATCCCAATCTCTATTTCAACTCCTTAACAAGCTCCTTTAGCTTCTCGTAGGCGTCTTCATCCTCGAACGCGTCCTTCGTCCGGCCAAGGAACGTCCTTACGAGACTCCTCGCCTGGAATTTCCAATCCTTCGCGATTGGTAAACCATCCTTGCCGTCCTTCGGTCCCAAATTTTCCAGCATGCCAACAACCTCCTCAACGTGCATCGCGGCATCAAGGAACTTTTCACGGTCATGCTCTACCGTTGTGTCGGAAGCTACACCTGCCCGGTACGCTTTGAGGTGGGCGTCGAGTGCTCCAGCGTAGTCGCTGTGCCAGATGAGGAGGCGAGCGTGGGCGAGGAAGACTCGAGGGGAGGCACTGACGCGAGGGTAAATGATGGTCGTAATTAGTCGCTCAACGCGAGGTGCGAGTCCGCGACCGACGTTGGGGTCCACATAAGGCGAGGCGCTAGACGAAGGGTCGTCCGGGTCGGTCTGGTCGCGCGTGACGGCATCGACAAGTCGCTCGAGCACTTCGAGATCGACTGCATCTTCACCTTGCTTCTCCCCGCGCATTTCGACGATGCGTCCTAGCGCACGACATGCCTCGCTCATCTCCCCGACATCAACAGCGACAATCATATAGTTCACCCAGATCCTCCAAGTTTCGTATGAATGTTTGATGGCCTGCTTCAAGCAGTGAAACGCCGCACGCTTTCGAGAGAATGGAAGCTTAATGACCGCGTCGGCGTCGTCCTCAATGGGGGCTGATGCGACGACTCCAGTCGAATCCACTCCTCCTTCGATATCTTCCTCGGTGGCATCAGAATCGCCTTCAGCTTCTCCTCTTCGAAGGTGACAGCTTGCGAGGTTGCTCCAACTCTCTGAATCGTCGTCTTCGAGAGCGACGCACCGTCCGAAGGCCTCCTGCGCTCCAACCCAGTCTTCGGCGCGCATCTCGCAACATCCTAGGACAAACCACGTTCGCGGGAAAAGAGGGTTGATGGCGAGGGCCAGGCGAAGGGCCACTCGTGCCTTGTCCCATTCGCCGGCCGCCCAGTACGTCGCGCCGAGAGACCTCTGAGCACGCGACGATGTTTTCTTCGACACAATCCACGCCTTCTCGTAGTGCTTCTCATTAACTTCGAGCTCTCCGAGAGTGCACCAGAGTTTGGCAGCTCGCTTGTCCCCACCACGGAAGACGTTTCCACCCTTCTTCGCGTCCATGACCAGTTCGCTTTCTTCGCGGCCACCGTCAAGCAGGTCGCGGATGACCTCGATAGCGCGGTCGGGTCGTTCCAGGCTGACGTAGCACCTAGCGACTTCTTCCCACATCTCGAGTCGCTGGAAGATCTCAAGCGCCGATTTGGAGATACCGAGGGAAAGGTATCGTGTCGCAAGCTCGCGCTCAAGCTCCCATGCGGGAGGGAGAGCAAGAGCATGGAACTGCTCGAGTCGGTCCCGGGCCTCAGCCATGTCCTCTTTCTTGACCGCGGAAGAGATTGCGGAGATCTCAGTGGGAGATCCGTCTTTGAGCTGATCGACAAGTGCTTGCATTTGGAGGACACCACGCTCGACGGTGCGACTTCGACCGGCTTCGGCGCGACATCGAAGCAATAGGGCCATTGAATGAACGCTCCAGTTTTTCGGGTCGATGAGAACACGGGATACGAAGGAGGTGACTTGGGAAGTGGAAAGGACGTCGGCGTGGAGATTCATGAGGGATGTGGGCTGGGGTAAAGTGGCGAGGGAAAGGGCGAGCAGGACTGATTGAGAAAAGGGAGAAATTGTCGGCTGATTGGCGGGGTCAAGGTTGGAAAGAGATGTAGCAAACTCTTCTGTGGCGGGAGTGTCGGTGATGGTGAAAGCGGTACGTTCGAGGAGTGTATCGTCGTTCAGCTCGAGAACCTCCGGAACTAAGCCCTTCTCGCCCCCCTTCGATTCCTCCTCCACCAAGGCCTCTTCCAGAGCTTTTCCCTTCCCCTTCTCAGCTTGTACAGATCGATCCCTAGCCAAAACGACGAGCTGTGTCTTCTCGTCGATTTGCCATTTTGTCCTCTTTCCCATGCGACCCGTCAACATCCACTCGAGGCCATCCTCCTTCGCTGCTTCTCGAGCAAGAGTCGAAGCCTCCTTCTGTGCTGAAGAGTGAGGTGAGGACCTAGAGAGAAGAGAGGCGAGCATGGAAAGGGACATGGAGAGAAGAGGGCGGTCGTGCGAAGAGGTTGGGAGGGCGCTCCTGAGGGCGGCAGCATCGGTGGGGACGTAAGCGGGAAGTGGTACCGGCTCATCCAGCACCTTAATCCAAACAATTCCAGCCCTGAGACGCCAGATTTTGACACTTTCGAGCGTCCAGCTGTGTCCGCATGGTTGGGCGGAGTAGGAAGTCGAGGGGAGGGAAGGGGAAGCGGCGAAGGGTGACGGTACAAGACCGAATATTTGCAAGGCAAGAGTGAGGAAGACGGTGGCGTGTGCGAGGTGGTAAACTGGCTCTCCACAGTAGGCGAGCGAGTCGATGGCGGCTTCGTTTAAGTCTTCCGCGGTGAGGCCTCCTTCGACCTGATCAAACAAAGCGAGTGGAGAGAGTGGCAGTGAGGGTCCCGTCCAGTTGACCTGAGCGAAGGCATGTAAGGCTGCGACTCCAAGAGCGAGAAGGTCCTCTTCAGAGCTGTCGCTGTCTGCGTCGGGGAAGACAACGCCAACGCGTACGCCTGTTGCATCCTTGGCGGCGCGGAAGACCGATTTGGCGAAAGGGGAGGTAAGAGCTTCCTCGTGAGTGGCTGCGCAGGCACTCTTAATTATCTGGGAAGCGCTGGGTGGGGGAGTCGACAGGTGCAGGAGCGCTGATTCGACTGGCGACAGCGACATGGCGATTTGAGCTGCAGAACTCGGTGAGTGTCCGAGCAGACTAGCGAGGTCGTAAAACTTACTCTGCTCGATCCTTTCAATCAATATGCGTGTCGCGTTGCTTGCAGGCCCTTCACAGAAAAATGTGACTTCGACTCGCGCTGCTGACTGTCTCGCCCGGAGATCCGCGTGTCCCCCGCTCGTTATCTTTTGATCAGTTGGTAGGCTTACTGCATTCGCGCAGGATCGTATCTGAAACACAGGCCCAGTGACGAAAGCTTGGTAATTAACAGAAAGAGGTTCGGATAGATGACACGATCCTTGGGTGAAAGTGAGGCCCAGTTGGGTATGTAGTGCACATGCGTAATAAACTGACAGGCTATGATTCTCTTTAAACTTTGGTCAGAACTCTCCTTTCGGAAGTTCTCTCTGTGACTGATTCGGACAAGGGAAGCCATCATGCACCACGTTGAGCATTTGGCCACACTCGCGGGAAGCTTCTCAAATTCTCGGTGCGCCGTACGAGGCACCAGCATGAACCCCTTCCGAGTCATATTTTCGGTAAGTTTGAGGCCTGGGGGACCGAAGAGGGTGGAATTCGGAGGTAAGCTTTGGCGCCTCCTGGAAACGGGGAGCAGTGTCGCTCCTGTCGGGGACTTCGCTCTCGCTCGAGGAGTGGTGGCGAAGTGCTGTATGTCCTCGGCGTGACCATGACCGGAACAGCGATCAATTGCCGTGCATATTCACATATATGCGCAAGAGAGCGGCACTGTACGGCAATAGACGATTACATAATTCAAGACTTTCAAGGAGGGCAGCGAGAATCTGGCGCAAGTCGATCTAAGTCCGCGGAGTCTTTGCATAAGGGAGAAATAACGCGAGCTGATCCCAGAAGGTTGGCGGACGGCATGGCAGAGGAGAAGATGGATGTTGGCTTGAGATCGATTTCTACACTGATTTCATCTAGACTGGAGGATACAAGATGAAGAAGCGACGCGAAAGCACCGCAGGCTTCGGATCGATAGCCGAGCGCACACCGAACAGTGCACTCTACAAAAGCAAGTCGGCCCTCGTCGGTTGCTCTCCATCGAATCACTTCGTCAAACAACAACGAAACAACAATCATCAACAATGGCTTCCCCAGGACCTCTTAAGAGCGGCGAGATCTACCTCGGCTCCTTCATGTATGTCTTCAAGGCGATCCTGATCATCTCGGCGGCTCGTCATACTCACGCCCACTCTTCACAGTCTCGAGCGTCTCGTTCAGCTTGGCGTCAAGCCCATGTTCGGAGTCCCTGGTGACTTCAACTTGACCTTCCTCGTACGTCGTGTTCCCATCCTGTGGCCCCTGTTGCTCCGCGCTGACACGCTGTTGCAACCCAGGACCTCGTTGAGGAGCACAAGGTTCGCTATTCTTCCTCAGTATCATATTTCCCATTTTTCGGGCTGACAGCTTTTTCGCCAGACCATCGAATGGGTCGGATGCTGCAACGAGCTCAACGCTTCTTGTGAGCACAGTGTTCTTAAGGAATTAGGGAAGGAAGCTTACTTCGCATTTCTTGAATAGACGCCGCCGATGGTTACGCTCGTGTTAAGCAGGTGAGAGCTCAGCCAAGGGTTGGTATGATAGGAGGATCAGCTGACAACCATTTGCTCAGGCCCAACTCATTGAGTCAGAGAACTCTCTCGAGCACAAGACTCAGGGCGGAGTTCGCGGACTCGGATGTCTTCTCACCACCTACGGTGTCGGAGAGCTCAGCGCCGTTAACGGTCTCGGTGAGCCTGCTTTGAAATATTTAGTAAGGTTCAGGAACTTACATTGATTTCTGCACAGCTGGTGCTTACGCCGAGCGAGTCCCCATGCTTCACATTGTTGGAGCTCCCCACTCCAAGCTCCAGAAGAGCGGAGCCATGCTTCACCACACTCTCGGAGAGCTCAACCCCGACTTCAACGTCTACGAGCAGTGCGCCAAGGGAGTCACCAAGGCTCAGGCTTTCCTTACCACCCCCGTTGGTGCCACTTCAGAGATCGACCGTGTCCTCCGTGTTGCCCTCGAGACCGTGAGTTTTTTTTTACTTTGTTCACCAGATATTTCCTGCGCGATGGTCTAACATCTTTTTTCGCAGGCCCGCCC
>JASZXU010001003.1:0-11041 GCA_035521515.1 Phenoliferia sp. Uapishka_3
CCCCCGCACTCATCCTCCCCACCAAACAAAAACAGATATCAATGGTCATGGATAAATTTGAATCCCAATTCGAAGACCTAGACGTCCAAACTGGTTATCTCGAAGGCACCCTCTCCTCCGACACAGCCATCTCCGCACCAACAGATCAAGTGGATATGCTGATGCAACAAGTCGCGGATGAGGCGGGCTTGGAGGTGCAACATGAACTGGGTAAAGGAGAGATGGACAAATTGCCGGAATTGACGAGCCCCCAGGTCAAGGAGAAGGAGGAGGATTTGTTGGCGCAGAGGCTGAGGGCGCTTAGGCCGGCGGTTTGAAAATGTGGAACACAAGAAATGGGACTGGGATGTAATTGTGGTTTTGATATGCATACAGAGTACACGAAGCTTGCGGAACGGAATAGCGTGGGGAGGCGATGGCTCCTTTGCGAGAGGTGCTTCGTGGTCGTCCACTCGAAGGTCTGTCCGCTCTTTTTGTTCGGCCGCGCTCGCTACGACTGTTTACTTGTTAGAAGTGATCTAGAGGAACCTGGAAAAATACATCTCTCACTTCCCTTCCAGGCTCCATGACCCTGAGTGCAGAGAAGTGGGCAACGCCGGTGGCGTCGCACTGCCTTCCGCCTTCGCCTTCCTTTTCGGCTCAATACAACGGCGCCTCAAAAAAATATCTTCCTTTGCTCATTCGATTACTCTCAGACCTTGCTCGGAGTTCGACCTCTCCCCGCTTACAAAGTCTGTTCAAAAGCCGGCTGTCACAGTCACAAAGTAGAAAGAATCCGGTGAGCGCATCAGCGTGACGGTGACAAAAGGCGACTTAGCCAAGTGGTTACGGCGTTAGCCTCGAATCTACCCGGATTGCTAGCTAATGGGCTTTGCCCGCGTAGGTTCGAATCCTGCAGTCGTCGCCTGGACTCCGACCCCCGACGCCATTGAGGTTGAGGGTCGACTTTTTTACTCTTCGTGATCATGTCCTTCTGCCGATGTTAACTCTACACTTTATTTTTCCCCAGCTCAGTGGCTGTTTTTGTTGTCGACCTGGCAAGGACCTGGTAGGCAGCGTTGTGAACGCTCTGGCTACCACGAGCAAGTGGCGACGTTCGACTCAATGTAGGTTGGCGAAGTCGAGACCACCCTGAAGCTGGTGTCAAAAAAAGACACGCAGAACTATCCCGCATCCGAGCCTGTACCGGGGATAATATATGATGCAAGATATTTCAATCATCAGTCTCAAAGGCAAAGCGCGACGGAGAAGGCGTCACACCCCGTAAGCTGCTGGCACTTCAGCTGGTGGCTATAATATGCCTCGGTTCCAACATCACCCTGTCTGCTGCCATCAGGAATGATACAAGCTCAGAGAAACGGACACTAACTTTGCCCCTCAGCCTTTTTGACTGGAATTGATGTAGCGATTACACCTGTTACGGCGACAGTCTCGAATTGACTCCTAAGTCGAAATGACAGCTGTTGCAATTTGATCGCGTGGGTTCGAACGTTCGAACGCTGCAGTCTTCGTGCAGCATCTGTGCAGAAACTTATTCCGCGTCGCAGGGGCAAGGCATGGGTGTGTCATTTTATTTCTACAGTAGAAACTCTCTGTAAGAATTTTCCTTATAAGCATGTTTCCGTATAAGCATGCCTTTTTGGCCCCACCGACTCGGTGGGGGCTATAATAAGCATATTTTCCTCTAAAAGCATATTCCTAGCAAATTTTGCAGGTTTATGCCTGCACCAAAGAGAAAAATATTGCTTTCACGGTGACGAAACCGCTCCCATAGCCATATATAAGCTCCTTTGGATAAATTCAGGTATTTCAGGCAGAGTAAGCAAGTTTTGGGCTTCCGAGGCCACGGAAAGTGAGAGCGCAAGAGAGAAGGTTACAATCAGGAGGCTGTCAGGAGCTCTTTTTCTTTGTAGGTGCAAGCAAAAGTCACCCTTTCCTTAGCTCCAGATGTTACCAAATGTAAAGGTTCTTGATTTGGATTGAATTGCTGCATTTTATCATCTCCATACAAGGCAAAAACTCTGTTGAGCGCGCGACACCGCCGGCAGCGACACACCCAGTGTGGTGGCGCTCCAGCTGGCCTTCGCACGACACATCGGCCTCAGCTCGCATCACATTAGCTAGACAACAATATTTCTGGAGGATTCATACACCATGGAGCTTTCTGACACCCTGATTCTCTATAGGATTATTTCTCTATAAGCATAATATTTGGGCCCCACCGACCCCATTCTTATAGAGAGTTCTTACTGTATCGGTTCAGACAACGGCAGTACAAATCCAAGTACTCCTTGTGAAGTTTATGTTATGCAACGGTGATAAAAGCATCTTCGAGAGCCAGGAGATCAAATAGGATCAAAAGGATCGGCTTGAACACGACACATATAATTTGAGGTCGGCGACAAACTTTCTTGCCGCCCCATGTCCCCGCGTCGTAGAGGCTGCCACTGAAGCGTCATACATGCCATTTGATTTCAGACCTTCAGGAGAGGAACTACCATATTTGTCACTACGAACCTGACTGGTGCCTGCTAATAGAACTTTCCGGTAGTCGCGAGTCGCGAGCGTCTCCGATCTCATCCAAAGGAAAGGTATCACTTGTGGCTGTAAATTGACAAGAGGTCGAGGTCGGATACCTGATTATGTAGCAAATAGAATGATTGGAGATCTTATTGATTAGGGAGTCAAGTGTGCAGCCCGCTCTCATAATCGTACTCACCAGGGCGCTCACGACTTGACGAGGGAACATCAGAAGTTTGTTCCTGTTGAAAGTGCGGAGGAATGACGTGCTCGCTCACCCTGAACTACATACTTTCTTTTGCCGCAGAAACCGACCCTTATGAGCTTACAGATTCGATGACAGAAGAGGATAGGGGTGAAGTCGTTATTCGCCGCGGTTTCACAGTCGGAGCAATTTGTGAACCCAGAAAATCAGGACGCACAAAGCGTTGGCGCTGTTGGCCTGTTTGTCCCCCGTCCCGTCCCCTTCAAGAAGCATGTGAGTTACCCTGCCAAACCTATTTTACAAGTCGTCTTCTGACTGATGTTTGCAACCCCAGGTCGTCCAAAATCTCGGTTCGCCCTTCCCGCGTCCTCCCATTCTCCGCCCTGCTCTGACCATCCATCTCCGCACTTGTAGGTTAGTAGCGTACGAGGCTCCATCCGTCAGCTCATCGATGAGTCGACTGGAGAGAAGAAGCGTAACTTCGTTGAGACCGTCAGTCAGAAGTCACTCGGTCGAGGCGGGAGAGCGATTGCTCAATTTTTCGTGTGCGCTGCTAGGTTGAGCTCCAAATCGGACTCAAGAACTACGACCCCCAAAGGGACAAGCGTTTCTCCGGAACCATCAAGTGAGGCTACTTGCTTGAACATTCGGTAGGAAGGGAGTGCGGAATGAGAAACGATGTTGGGCAGAGGGGTGAGATACGAGGCGGCGGCGGGGTCGGTGTGGTAGAGGGATTGAGCGGCGTGCTGGAAATCTGGTGGGTGGAGGTGAAGGAAAGCATTGGATGGAGCTGGAGGATGGGGACCAGCGTGCGCGCCATGGCAGGAAAGTACGCAGGCGCTAACCAGATTCTGCCTACCTCCCTCAGGCTCCCCCACTTGCCCCGCCCTCGCATGTCGATCTGCATTCTCGCCGATGCCCTCGACATTGATCGCGCCAAGCTTATTGAGCTCGAGTACATGTCCGTTGACGACTTGAAGAAGCTCAACAAGAACAAGAAGCTCGTCAAGAAGCTTGCCAAGAAGGTCCGTACTCTTTCAAAACGGCCGGGTCCATGTACTCATGATCGATCATCTCCACGTAGTACGACTCCTTCCTCGCTTCCGACGCCCTCATCAAGCAGATCCCCCGTCTCCTCGGTCCCGGTCTCTCCAAGGCTGGAAAGTTCCCTACCCCCATCTCCCACGCTGAGGACCTCGGAAACAAGGTCGCTGAGGTTAAGAGTAAGTCTTCTTTCTCATACGCCCGTCTGTTTTCCGTGCCTATTGTTGACTCGTATGTGGAATTCGCAGGCACCATCAAGTTCCAGCTCAAGAAGGTTCTTTGCCTCGGTGTCGCAATCGGACACGTCGAGCTCACCGAGGACCAGCTTGTCGCCAACACCATGTTGGCCATCAACTTCCTCGTCTCGCTCCTCAAGAAGAACTGGCAGAACATCAAGTCTCTTAACCTTAAGAGCTCGATGGGCAAGGCTCACCGCATCTTCTAAGCGGTTGTATACCAGATCGAAAGAGGCCTCGAGGGGGAGGTCACATCGTTTAAGGTGCGCTTCCTTCCGCTCAACTTTTTCTTGACACCGATACTAATCCGTCCATTTTGCAGTTCCGAAAGTTAACAACCATAAGCACTCGTACGCGACACCAACACTACTCCTCGACGGACGACTCTTTCATTAGGCGAATTCTCGACAGGCTGTGGCGCTTGGAAGCCGACTCGAGGGACTCTCAACTTTGTCCACCTCTCCCCTCTCGCTCCACCAAAACCTCTCTTCGATCGACAACTGCTACCCTCCCCCCCACATAAAATGGAAACTTCTCACGTATTCGGCTGTCTTGCAATTTTTATGGGCAACCGTTCTCGTTGGATGTCGATTCTTTGTCCGTGAGAGAGTCGCTGCTTCTGCAAGTGAGGAGGGGTTCGATGATTCGAATGCGCAGAGAAGTCATGTCAAGTGAATACACGTGTCATTAGAGTTTGTCGCCAGGGGAGCGGATCAAAGAGATCGGCGACGGGCCAAGGCGGGCGCCCCGCTTTTATGACTCCCAGCCTCCCGCTCACACTTCCTGCTTTGACTTCCTCGCGTACACAAGCTCAGCGCCAATGGGGTTGGTCAGCAGCGTACTCGAAACAGCTGATACAGTGGCTAGGCGCGAAGCGGCGGCAATGTGAGTTGCTCGGGCAGGTGCAAGGAGAACTCGACGGCTTCTATGAAAAAATCACGTGGGTCTTTGTTTAGCAGCCTTGCCACCTATATTGCGACTCTGACACCTTTTCCTTGCTTCCAGGACCATACCGGCAGGCACGACATTAGGCCTCCTTCCCATTGACAAAGTCATCAGCAAGAAGTCATTTCTTCGCTGCATGAGAACCAGCTCTACCGATGGCGTTGATGGAGTGATCGATGGAATCGTGCACCTTTTCGACAAAGGTGCCAGTGCGGAGGGTGTCGCTGGAGTCACGAAAGGTGTTGTTAAAACCCTCCTGGGTGGGGCAAAAGGTGCTGCACAGCGCAAGCAGACGTAGTAAGTCTTTTGTCTTCCTTGTCTCTTGCATGTCATGGATACTCATTGAGGGAATATTATCCCAAAGTGCCATCACAATCAACAGCCTGGGCGGCATCACTCGTCGCGACATGTTCTTTGTCGCCTTACACAACTGCGAAACCGAGAAAGTCGTCACGCGCGTTCGAGCCTTCGTCGGTTACATGGTCGTCAGCTCTTTAGTCGATATCAGCTCTCTCAACCGTAACAACATGAGGGTCGTCGTCACTGAGTGCTACCCAGACACAACTCCCGAAAGACAGAGGCTCGTCGAGGCGGACTTTTACTTCAATACCTACAAATTAAGGGTTGAGCCGGATATTCCACTCGGAGAAGGAGAGTTGGAGGAAAAGAGAGAGCTCTTGGCAGCAAGAAAGGGATTGTATGCCAGCTGGGACGCAGACCGTCTCATTGACTTGGCGAAGTCGAAGACCGCCTTAGAAATTGTGGAAGCCGAGGAGCAGAGGGAAGAGGAAGAAGCAAACAAGCAAAGCGGGAGAAACAGATAATGAATACGTTTGGAAACCATGAAACTGAGACTAGTCATCGATAATTGAAACAGGCTGCCAACGGTGCAGATGAGCAACGCCTGCGTCGTCGTGACGCTCCCGTGCAGCGCCTACTCTGAAGGTGATCCTAAAAAGCTTCTAAATGCCGGCGAAAAATAATCTCCACTTTTGGAATCTTGCTTGTGATAGCCATGATCCAAGAGACACGAGTATTTGATGTAAAGCATCGTCTCTGACCTCCGCGGACTTTGGTTTCCCAAATGTTTCACGCGACGCGCGGGGAAGACGAGGTCCGAGGGAGGCCCCAACTTCCCTCACCACACCACCACACGCATAAATGTCCGCACGCTCTGGACGCCCCCGACAAAGCACAGTGAGCTATGAGGAAGTCGAGAGTGATGTCGACATGAGTGATGGAGAGCGAGAGGAGCTTGCGGCTGTTGCACGGGAGAAAGGTGAGCGTTCCCTTCGTCAAAACACGCGCTCTGGATGATGCGTAGTGTGGCTGCGAGCATCTCTAAACCAATACGACTGGAAGGACGCATGAAGTTGCAGTTGGTATCTCGAATGTGCACGCTGACATTTGCTTCCCCACTCGGCAGCCGTCGCGACGAAGAAGGCCAAGGGAAAGAAGTCCGAGAAGAAGGTCATCACTCTGGAGTCGTTTTTGAGCGTTCCGCTCGATATCTTTGTCGAAGTGGATTCTCCTTCCTCTCGTCGCCGCTCGACTGCAGTGTGCGCCCCACTATCTGCTGACACGCTCTCTCTGCAAAGGTCTGCTCGCACCTCGCTTCAGGAGACCTAATCAGTCTTTCACTGTCCTCAAAGAGCTTTCGAAGCTTACTCAAATCCCCAGCCGGGCGAGGTATCTGGGCGGTCAAGAGGCTTCAAGATGGCCACCCACTCATATTTGGTCTGAGCGAGTTCGGGTCGGCGAGTTTTCTTTGCGGAACGACTTGTTTGGTAAGTCTAATTATCTCAGGTCCATTTCTATTAGCTCGGCGCCACGAATGACACACATTTTACAGGAGTGCGGTTCGAACGCCAAGGCGACGAGGCGCAATCTGTGCCTACGAACGCGTCTTTGCAAGTCTTGTCAGAAACAATTGTACGCTAACGCCAATCTTTTTGTCTGAACCGCACTCACAAGCACTGCAGATACATTGGCAGCAAGGCAGTTGTGCGCTCATGGAGTTTCCACCCGAAAGCGGCGCTTTGCGTTCGCCACTCGTCCGGTCAGCAAATTTCGCTTCCGTCTCAGGATGCTTAAAGCTGACCTGCGAGCCTCTGAGCTTTAGATGAGGACGAGAGACGCCATAGACGCCGCGGACAAGGTTTACCTCGTCTCTCGTAATGAACGCTTGACTTCGATCTAAACTCTTGCGCACTTACAGACTGGTACCTCAAGATTGACCTCCAAGAAGCAAGTGACGAGCTCGAAATTCTTCAAGTTCTCGATGAATCAAAGCCGCTCCCCACCGGAGTCGGAACTAAAAGTCGTCCGGCTGCGAAGGTCGCTGTCGAGCTCGAAGTGGATCGCTTTGTCAAGGAGCGACAGACGTGGGCTGAGAAGCAATACCAGGTGATGAAGATCTTCATCATCTGAAATTATTCATCAAGTGCTAATTATGCATGCTACAAGGACTCTCGAGCCATCCACAACTTCATCAAGCAGCGCCAGCTAGAGGAAAGTGCTCGGTTGCACGCGGAAAACGCAATACTTCGTCAAACCCAAAAGACTTTGTTTGAGCAGTGCCTACATATTCATCTGCACACCTTGCTTTAGATAAAAATCTGGCATGATCTGCAGGCTTGAAGCACGCATCAAACCTGTAATGCTCGGGCTGGGATGGTCCGATCAGAAGTGCACCCAGATTTTCAAGCTCGTCTGCTCTCAACTGAAAAATGCGCGGGATTACAGGTATCAAGATATTCACCGAGAGGTGCGGTACGAGCTTTGGAAGTCGTTCTTTGCGAAGTTGACTGGCGGCACTATTGAAGACGAATGTGAGCTTCTTCCCGAGCTGAGCCAACAGAGGTCCCTGATTTTGTTTTCCAAGATTGGACCTCAATCGAAAACAAGATCGTGGTCGTGTACGAAGAAGGCTTCGTATCGTATTCGTATCGTACGGCCGAAGAGGCCACCGAGACGCGTCGACTACTCCTCAAGCCGTACTACAACCAGCTTTCTCACCGGATCGAAAACCCAATCCCAGGCTTTTACGACTTCACTTCCTTCCCAAGCGTCACTTCATTCTGGAGCGAACCCTCTTCAACCATCGACCAGCAATCTTTTGATATCGCCACACCGTCGATCCTACAAGAGTTCGAGGATCATCGCAAGGAGTTTCGCATCAAGGTATGCAGGACCATCCTAGCCGCAAATGGGACTTCTTCAGCAGATTTGGACGTAGCTGCAGCGGAAGCCTCCGCCGACTCGTCCTTCTTCGGACGCTTCACCTCGACGATGCAGGCTCACAGGTTCAGCTCAGAATTCGGCTCTTATCCCCATGCCATTCCACCACCTTCCGAATACCGCACGAGGGACGTTGAGTGCCTGTCAAATCCTTCTCTCGTCCGTTTTCTTCGCCATGTCCTCGACACCGCCGGGCTTCAGGAGCAAACTACCTTTGAGGAGGTGCAAGCTGCTGGACTCGAGTTCAATTGGAAAGAGTATGCGGGATCAGGGACAGAGACTGCCGAACTCACTTGGAACCGAATTGTGAGTCGCACTCAAGGCTGATTTCGTATTAGATTGATCACTTTTCGGTAGGCGTACAAGTATCTCAGCGGAGGCGGTCGAACTTCGAAACGTGCGCTTCCTACACTTACCCTTGTCCGGCGGAAGCCTCAAGCTGTCCCTCGTGTCCTTCAAGGAATCTTTGACTCGGATGACGAAGATGATTCGGTGGAGGCTGAGCACTCGGGCTCGGACGACGGAGACGACTCGCGCTCAGGCGATTCAGATGATGAGGACGAATGAGTCGGACGAGAATGGATCTGAATATAAGCTTCGCTTGCTTGCCTATGAGAACCAACCCACGCGTTATACCTAAAGAAGCCGCTTTTTGGCGAGCAAACAGCGATAGGAAGTCTTCATAAAGTGGAGCCTCTGTGGCTGAGTTTCGGTCCGATGGGTTTACCATCTCAAGAAATCTACTTTTGCATCGAGAACAAGGTGGAACAAGGTTGAAAAATACAGATTGCACAGACAAGCGAACAATTGAGACCCTCAATCGACAAGCTCGTCAGCCTCCGCCCTTATCTTCTCACACCCTTCTTCCCCCCCAATCACTCCAACAAGAAATTCTTTCGCCTTCTCCCACATTCCTTCCCACGATTCTTTGTCCCCCTTCATCTCCCTCTCCAAATATCGCATTGCCAAAATGGTGGCCACGACTTTCCTCTTAACCTCTTTGTCCAGCTCTGCCGAAAGCTTGTCACCAACTTTCTTGAGGTCCCCGCCAATCAGCTTGATGACGGAAGCGTTGAAAGAGCCGTCAAAAGATTGCAGACGGGCCAGACGGTCGAGGCGGTCGGACGAGGGGACATTAGAGTTGAAAGGCGGCAGAGGAGACGGTGAGGCGGCAGTCAGATGAAGCTCTTGACGACCACTGCTGACCTTGCTTAACATCGATCTCATACTCGGCATAGCACTGGCCTTCTTCGACCTGGTCCCGGAAGCAATCGACTTGGCTCTAAATTGTGGTGGAGAGGGCGCCAGGTGCTTGACCCCATACGAAGTCCCTGCAGAGCAATCGAACATCGCCATCGAATCATCATCCTCAACTTCCTCGCCCTCGTAGTCAAAGGATTGGCCGTGGCGAACACGGCGGCTTGCCTTTTTCGAACGAGCATCCTCCGCCTCCGACTCGTCCACCGCGACGAAGCTAGTATGGGTCGAAGCGATTCCGTACGTCTTGCCAAGGCGAATAATCTCAGCTTTCACATTCTCCTTGATCGCGTATTCGTCCAAGCCTTTCTCGGTGAGCTCAGCGTTGTGCTGCCCGTCCTCCCACTCTTGAATGAGCTTCCTCGCGGCGAGAGTGTGGATGGCAGTGGAGCCGCGAAGGTGACTGAGAGTGACAGGGACGTCGAGCGTGACTTTATCACCGGAGGAAAGCTCGCCGCTGAGAGTGACGGATCTGGGAATGGAAGAGATGGGGGAAGAGACGATGGCGTAGATGTAGAGCCGGTTTGCGGGCGATATACCACGAATGACATGAGGTGACATTTGTACGGCGGGTGGTGGGAAGAGTGTGACAAAAGTCTTTGGAAGTGGAGTGGTGGCGACTGATTCGAGAGAGTCGACGTCCTTGTCAAAGAGAGAGATGGAAGCTGCTCCATCGTTCTGTGCGACCGTCTCGTCACTGTCGACGTCCGAGAGGATCTCAAATCCATCGCCAGCATCCTTCTCATCCAGAACTTGCGTCTGACCCTTTCCAGGCCATTCGAGGTGGACGTTGCTGATAAGAGGAGCTCGAGCAGCCTTCAACAGGCGAGTAGTTTTGCCAGTGAAGGACTCTCCATCCGTGACAAACGACGAGGCGCCATTCCCCACTCGAGCGATTCCTTCGACCATGGCGGTGGAAGAAGCTTCGCCGATTCCGAGCGTGTAGATTCGAAGGTATGCACCAGTGGTGGAAGAGGAGGCGGCGACCGCAGATTTGACGGACGAGAATACACCGTTGAGGTCCCAGGCCTATGAGAAATCAAGGTCAGACAATATCTTTGCAAACGTCTTCTTCATAACATTACTTACATCTCCGTCGGTCAGCACGAAGACGCTTGTCGGCTTGTCCGTCTTGCGGACTGCAAAGATGGCCTCGAGAGCAGCGCGAACCTCGGTGCCGCCAAAGTTGGCTTCCATCGAGTCGACATGGCTCGTTGCTTTGTCAAGGGTGACCTACAGATTTATGCTGTTAGCTTGTAGGACAGCTTGAATCTGCAAAAGCACCCCACCTGATTGTATGGCCGGCTCCCAGACTTCCAGAGTGCGGAGCATGAACTTCCGAAGCTGAAGATGTTGAAGTCGGTTCCGACTGCAGGTAGCGACCTGAGCATGACCACGAGCGCTTTCTTAGCTAATCCGATCCTCGACGTCGTTCCCTCCATACTCCCACTCCTATCGACGAGGAAGATAAACTCCTGCCTGGGAATGTCGGGCAACTTGAAGCGCGGCACCATCGTGAGCGCGAGTGCAAAGGTCTTGCGGTCCTCGTCAGGGTGGACTTCAACAATGCATCGAGGCGAGTCGAGCCCAGAAG
>JASZXU010001004.1:0-11071 GCA_035521515.1 Phenoliferia sp. Uapishka_3
GGGATAGGGGGAGGAGGCGGAACGAGGTCGTTGGGTTGGAGAGGTGGAGGACTGTTCCAAAGAATATCCTGGAGTGGTTGGCGAGCTAGCGGAGATGAAGAAGAGACATCGCGCTCTTGTGACGGTCCTGGAGTCGCGTTTCGCGGTGGTTCGGTTTCGAGGTCGTCCCTTCCCGGTCTTGGCGCACTTTCCTCCTCCCCTCCATGGGCTCTCGACAGTTTGAGACCCGCTGACACGAATCGCTCGAGAGATTTGCGAACGACGGAAGAGTACAACGTTGAGGCGAGTGACTTTGAGCTCGTGTCTACGTCGTGCGAAAGGTCGGCGTCGTGAACTTTGCGAATGAGGACGTGGAGTCCTGAGGTCCAAAAGTCGGGTATTGAGGAAGTGGAACCTTCTCGAGTTGTGTCGCGAATGAGGGGGAGGGTGAGGAGGAAATGTCGGATTAGGTAGCGCAGGATTGGGGCTTCGCGGGCGTCGAGAAAATCGGAGGCTTGACTATGCAGCGGAAAGTGTCCCTATTAGAATCAGAGAGCCATCTTCGAAGGGAAAAATACGCACTCTGGGCTAGCAAACATATCTTCCTCCTCATCTTCGGCAACCAAACTCGACAATTTCCACAAAAGCCCCTCCTCCAGCTTGAGCTCCTGACCGACCAACTCCCTCAAGAAATACCAAGCCTCTTCCTTCCCCAGAACTCTTCTCCCTCTCTCATCGAAGGAATCTCTCATCTCTTCCCCACTCGCTCCCGGAAAAGGTGGCACCGATGGACCCGACTCAAACATGCCATAATGTGACCTCGCAGGTTGACCCCCCGTCATAGCTCTCGTCGTACTCCTCACGTCCCTGACAACAGGTGTAAAGCCGTTGTCCTGTTCTCCTATTCCCGACAAATGCCGCTCATCACTAGCTGCAGCATGTCGTGGGTCGTCAAGGAAGAGGTAACCCAAGCTCGCGATTGTTTCTCCTCCTTCCGACATTCCGCTGTATCTCTTATTTGTCGCTCCCTCTCTGAAGGTTGCAGAGAGAGGACGTTCCCCACCCATGCGGATACTGCGTGTCTCGGCGCCGCTCGCTTCATCTCCTGCTCCGTATGTTTCAAGACCGTCGTACGCGCTCGAGAGTCGGACTGCTGTCGGTGGTTTGGTGGGAGTGGATTGGGTACGGTTCCTCAAGATTGGTGGAGGTGGAGGTGGATGGAGAGTCGAAGTTGAATGGGCGAGGATTGGGAGAGACTCGGAGGAGGCGGAGAAGTTGGGCGAAAGAGCTGCAACGCCATGCGCCATTACGATGGCTGGACCTCTAGCAGCGAGGCGAGAGTTCCCCTTGGACAATCGAGTTGTCTCCTTCAAGCTAGAGGGCAACTGAAGGGGAGGAAGGCCGCTGGACGTGCACGGTGAGCTTCCCCGAGAAAATGTCGCAGATCCTCAACAGTGAAACGCGTGATGAGCACGCTGCGCGTTGTTTGTTTGCAACCTTCGCCTGCAATCTGAAGGCCAACTTTTCTGATCCAGGCGACTGTTCAAGTGTCTTCGAAAGTTCACTCGAGAACCATGTATAATGAAGGAAACCGTCGCGAGATTGCTTTATGGGCGCCTCCGCGAATAGGGGTCACGGCGGAGGTATTCAAAAGAAATGAAACAACCAGTATTTCCAGAACATCTCAATCCAAGTTCCATCCCGTCTCCCAAACAATTCTTCTCTCATCGCAAGCTGCTTGCACCACCGTCTCTCCGTCATCAGTCCATTCACAAGTCGCCTCGACATGCAGCTTTCTCAACTTGGGGAATGCTCCTCTTCGAATGGCGTCCGCTAAAGATCTCGGCTCAATAAAGCGACAGCCGATTGTGAGTGATTCCAGAAAGTGGTGCGTCCCTTGGAATTTCGGGACGGCGGAGTCGAGGGAGCCCAAGAGGACGAGGTGGCGTAGGAGAGGGCACGCGGTGAGGGTCGCGTCGACGAGGGGTTCCGAATCTTGTGAGACGGCCCATACCGCCCAGAACTATATTTGTGATTTTTTGTCTCAGTACTTTCGCTCGCAAATGCAAATGATCGAAAGTACGAACGTCACAGTCCTTCAATTCGAGCACCTCGAGCGTCTCACCAACTTTTCCCAAAACCATTCTCCAACTCTCGCAGGTCGCCAGGCTAGTCCTATCCAAATACAGCTCCTTCAACTGTCCTCCGAGAGGACATAGTAGTCGCTCCAAGTTGCTCGACTCGAGAGCGACTCGCTGAAATGCGAGTTTTTGCAGCTTTGGCGCAAGGTGAAGCTGATGGTTTTGATGAGGTATCGTGGAGTATGCTGAGCGGAATTCGTCCCATCGTCCCTCCTCAAGGTCGGGACAGGCGAGTAATAGAGCTCCAATCGTTTCAGACGTCCTGCGGTCCTGAGGTCCAAATCCTGTTGATAGCAATAATGAGCAAGCGAGTCTGAATATGAAAATTCGAATTATAGTTCTCACTTTGATGGTGGAAAGGAACTTCGATCAAACAGCAGGAAAGTCGGAAGATGGGAGACGCGAGCGAAGTTGGGGCAGAGCGACTTCGCAGCGAATTGAGGAGGGCCGGGGACGCCAGATCAAATTGCTCTCCTACGATCGACGTTGCAAGTCATAAGCCTTCGTGATTATATTCATTAACAAGGGGGAAGACTCACCAGCGAGGGTTATTCGATCGACGTTGGGACACATGTCCAGCAGCTTCGGAATCAGCGCCAAATCAGGATCTTGCGGAAGAATCCTGCAAGCACAAGTTACATCAGAATACAGACTCACTTCAATCCTCCGCCAAAGAAAGTGCAAACTCACCAAGGCTGCCTATTCCAAAGTACTCGCAGATGTCTGACCAACGGCAAGCATCTCCCTGAATATTTGACCAAATCCGGCAATTGTCCCGGCCTGACCACGCTCAAGTTTCTAAACAGCACCTCTGTCGCTGGTACATGCCAATTTCGACACACCAAAGCCATAGATCTCAAAACTTCCGCATGACGAGCAGCCGGTCGCGGTGAAAGTGCCGTCTCTGGTGTGAGAGTGAAGTCGAGGAGGTGGCCCGAGACCGACGAAGATACGAGGTCGAAGATGGTTGAGAGGATCTCGTGCGGAATTTGCTGTGCGGAAGTCGGAGGATGGGCCAGGGAAAGATCGGAGAAGGAGTTGGCGATAAAGGTTGGCGTGGTGGGGCCCATTTCGATCGCGGACAGCTGGGTAGATGTCCTTGCGCGTGACATTGTGGATCAAGAAGGAAAGCGGGCGAGAAGAAGTACCCGAAATGAAAAACTCTATTCGGGTTGAGCAGGGTGGAGTAGGAGGGACGGACGCCCCGGTGGCACGCTCCTCGACCTCGGAGAAAGGGGCCAACCTTCTCCTAAGGCGAACTTTGGGAGAGGCTCGTTCTGTTTCTCTCCTCATGGAACGTTGAAAGAGGAGATCAAATTCAAACAGAAGGCAGCCTTTCTGCGAAATAGCCCGAGGCTGGATTGACTCCCCGTTACTCAGGGAGGCAAAACGTGTAAGGAAGGCAAACGCTCTGCAAGGGAAGATATTCATTCTGCGGTCAACCCGTAGTGACGAAGTCTTCATCCACTAGTACTTAGTCGCAAGAGGAAAATCGTTGAAGTTTGCCAGAAGAAGTGCAGTTTCAGGGGGTCTCTCCGGATCTTCGGCTGGGTCGGGCCGGCAACGACTAGGCGGCAAAAAAACAGCGAACGGTGCTCGATGCAGCTCACTCCGCCGTTTTAGCTCTGCTAAGGGTCTTCTCTCCCTCAAGAACCCCCCGCTTTCCTCCAACTCTGCTCCTTTCGGTCGCTCAAGCATAGTCCGGGCTTGCCGCTTCAGCCCTTCGCGCTGCTTCCGTACTTGAAGTTACCCCCACTTTCAACCGCTTTGTGTGATTCTGAACGCAAGGACAGTATGCACGTGGCAATGTGTAGCTCCTGCGGGAAGTATGGTAGGCTCTTGTGGTGGTCCTAGGCCGGGAATGCAAGCTGATTTTTTTCCATCAACAACAGAACATGAATTCACCCCTGCTATCAAGTTGATGGAATGCCGCTGCAAGACTGCCAGATGTTAGTAGACATAATTATGGTAGCCGGGGCATTTTCCTTACCCTTGCGACCCTCCGCTAGATTGTACAACGGTACGCTTTCGTGTCCGCCACTTCAGGCTCAAACCTGTGACTGACCAGTCTGCCTTTTGTAATCAGGAATGCCAGAAGAACCATTGGAGAGCTCACAAATTGGAACACCAAACGGTTGGAACATTCAATACCGAGGTGGAGACACTTTCTCTCACCGACATCGCGCGCCCGCTGTGCTTCAAGGCCTTCGAAGTACACTTCAAGAAGATTGAGGTCGCCCTAAAGTACATGGCACACTCGGCTCTTCACTGGTTAGCACAATGTCATCGGTTGGTATGACACTCTAGCTGATTTATCCGATGCCAGTCACCACAGTGACGACCGCTCTGGCACGCACGGGATAATCTTGATGTGGGAATGGCGCGCCCCCAATACGACCCTCGACAACGTCTCCAAGAGCGACTTCTCTGAACGGGACTTTATTCTCTCGGAGCTCGACAGCGAAGGTGTCATTCCGACGAGGCGTGAATTTAAGGAAACAGTCAACGGTCTCTTGGATCCAGAATCGGCGAGAAGAGATAACAAAATGTTCTCTACTGTCGAAGGGATGAATACCGTGAATAACAATGGAGCATTTCATTCGATATATCGACGAATCCCGGTCTTCTTACTGGCCGCCTACGCTCGAAATTCCACCCCCATTATCTTCACCGTGCCAATCACCGTTTGCATGTAAGATCTCTCATCGCAAACCACATCCTTTACATCTCGCATGACTGACTGACTCCACCGGTCTTGGCAGCAACCCTCACATGGCCCCATACCCCATCGATACGGAATGGCTACGACATTTCCGCGAGGACGCCGCCCGACCAAAGGCCCTCGTCTTTCACGAACACTACGAGGAGCTCTTGCGGCGTTTGGGAAAGTACGATTCTTTCATGACAGAGAATGGAAGGTTCGGCCAAGAGCTTCGTCGAACTGGCAAGTTGGAGGCCGTCATCGCTTTGCTGGATGACCTCGAAATAAATGAAAGTACGTTACTTCTATTCTTCACTTTGATGCTTTTGTGGGTGATTAACTTGAGCTCATATTAGAACGAGAAGATGCATACCTCACCAGCAAGAAGACCAAAGACAATGCCAAGAAGAAGGCTCGCAAACTCGAGGCAAAAAAGCGGAAGGAGGAAGGCGGTGAGGCTGTGATAGCGCCGTGAAGGGATAGATCAACCGAATAAAAAAAACAAAGCATTTTAGGCGAGTGGACTGCTTGCAAACTCTGTATCCTTGGAGTTGAGAACGAAGGCAGAAATAGGCGCAACCTCTTCACGCGCCAGTAATAGTGCACTTTTCAGCCTTCAAGCTGTCTCAAATTACAGATCTTCCGACTCTTCTGACCCCCCTCTTCTCAACGAAAAACCTCAGTGAGATGCGGATCAGGGAGAGATAGAGGAAAGGGGGCCACCGGATCTCCGGCGGCCACGCCGAAGTTAGTCGAGCTGGGAATCAGCGGGACGTTTCACATTCCCCCTTCATCACTCCCGGCTCTTTTTGCTTCCCACACAGGAAACCGGCTTGGTCAATCCTCCCTTCTCCCTTTGCCCGCTCTCCACCACTACTCAGCATCTAAAGTTACAGTCTACAGAAGACAGGCGACCTGGCGAGCTCGACGCACCCCGCCTTCGATTGAGGCATTCGACACCATGATCAAAGGGACATGCGCATCATGCGGGAAATATGGTAAGGTCTGGAGCCGTCCGGGCATGTTAGAAGAGCTTTATTGACTCCGGACTGTGGCTTCACGGCGGGCTCCTCGGCAGAACAGAACACGAAATTGTGCCTGCTACCCAGTTCAAAAGCTGTCTTTGCGAGCAAGTCTTATGTATGTAGAAACGCGTCCCGAGAGGATTCGTGGGAAGGCTGAAATTTGCCTCTCGTTCAGATTGTTCACCGGCGAGTCATTTACAACTACCGGTATTTACCACCGCAACTTTACTAATTTGTGGTCTTAATCGTGACAGGAATGTCAGAGGTCGGATTGGGTTGCTCACAAAGCTTGGTGCCAGACCCACCGAGTTCATGTGAACGAGAACGAGACACTCGCCATGAAGGAGCGCGACCGCCCTGCATGTTCCGAGGCTTTCAGAATGTTCGACCAAGATCTTCGAACTCCTCTTGGCTACATGGCTCATTCGGCCCTCCGCTGGTGAGCAAAATCAACTATCAGCTGAAGAGGAGAGGCAAGTAACGGTTTGCTTCGCAGTCACCACCCGGATGACATTTCGAGCACGCACGCGTTGCTTCTTCAGTGGCACTGGATGGCACCGGGAATCCATGATGATGGTAACACGCAGCCACAAAAAAGCGCGTATGCAGACCGTATCTTCAAATTGGCTCCGTGGCTGAAGGGAACGGATCAAGGCATCGAGATAGTGACGCGAGCCAAATTCAAGACCATGGTTTATCATAGAGACCCCGACAAGTTCGAGCGGTGCTTCTCTAGCGATGAGCGCATGGACTTCCTCAGCGGGCTCGAAAGACCATCATTTTATCGAAGGATTCCGGTTGCTATGTATTGCTACTTCGGCCCTTGGCCGCAAACACAACCACTCCTCTATACGTATGCCATCGCTGTTTGCATGTAAGTCCTCAACTGTATTCATTCCATCAGCGTCCTCATGTGTTTCCATTATAGCAGCCCGCACGTGAAGCCCTAGGAACACTTCCCGTGGATGAAACACTGGAATCTGGTTAGTTTCCATCTCATCCAACTGTTTCCAACCTTTTCCAATGGAATCCAATCAAATCTGAAGATTGTCGGATTGATTGGATTCCAATCGCCTCCAGCCGAAAGTTCCGGTGTGTTGAACGCTATAGGCTGACATATTCCAATCAACTTCCGTGCTTGTTCGAGATTTCCAATCAATCCAATCAATCCAATGAATCTCATTTGTAGCTATTTTGATTGGAATTTCCATTGGATTCCATGCAATGCTAGAAACTACAACAATCATACGATACAAGGGTACAAGACCGCAAACAAATTCCCACTCCCTCAGTACCCCAACCCAACCTTGCCCGAGCCACCGAGGCAATCATCAGTCGTTGAACACCATCCAGCGGCAAATACCCACCCTACCTGTTTTCCGACAATAGAAGAAGTTAGCTGTGAATTCACTGATGCCCTGGGAAGTTGGGACGCGTGAGGCTTACCAAGGTTCCTTTGACTGCCGGCAAATGCAAGAGACGTCAGCTTAGAACTGAGGCCAAGGGTTCTGATGGGTTTCATTTCACCTGGCAACGTTCGAACACCTAGTACACTGGTATTAATCAATGCCAGCTTCAGATCTTGTTCAGGTTCCGACTCACCATTCCGACTCACCATTTCTTTGTGCTGTAATGCCCCAAGGAAAGATTCTACAGAAATCCGATAGATTTAGCGATCAATGTAAAGGTAGGCAGTTCCCAAAGACTACGTACCGTGCCGGGGAAACGACTAAACGCGTGCAATCGTGATCAATCTGCCCTGGAACATCGGATACTAGCTCAGCTCATCTTGCGTTACTGGGGAAGGCAACAGCGGGTTACCTTGTAAGTTCGTTCAAATCACAGCGTCGACCAAGCGCGGTAGCTGCCGAGGACCATCCCCATTTCAGCTAGCGTTGTTTCTCTTAGGGGTAAAAATCACAGGTTGTAAGGCATGTCGCTCCCTATGTGACAGTTTGAGCGTCAGTTGGAGGACGCTGTGATCCCGAGCTTTACGCTGTGATCCCGAGCTTTGAAAAAGCAGCTCCTTGAGCTCACCTTCGCTGTCTTCCCAAGCGGGTTCATAGGACTCGAGACCTGCGCAAAGACAATCAAATAGAGTCAGTATCAATCTGGGAGGAGTTGAAAGCCCTGGAAGAATCCGGTGTGGACAAGTGTAAGCGCCCAAATCCACCTTTGAAAATTCAGCTTGCCGAACTTTGAGCCACGCACCATACGAAGTCACTATAGCTGAGAAGCCCTGTAGAGGGACTTTGTGAGGAAGTCAGTGAACCAATTCCACGAGAAGGTCTTACAGGCCATGTTGATAGATGTCAGAAGTAGGGGGTTGGTGGAAAGGTCTCTGAGCGAGCGCGTGCGTGTTCCGCCGTCAACAAATAAAGCAATTTTATAATGTTTTGAGCTCGGGTGCTCCACAGATTCACGACAGTCTATGGAGAACGACTGATCACGAACAGCAACCTCTGTCACTATTCAAGTTTGGCAACGCTGCTGTCCCTCTTGGAATGGCTAGTTCCCAGAACTCAGGCCGACGTTCAAGTAAGGGACAGCAGCGTTGCTGGCATCTTGGTACCCTACCTAGTTGCATCTCTCGATCCCGTCGCTCCCTTTCCAAACCTCGTCTTTGCAGCAAGCTATTCAGTCGTCACTCCATCCACTGTCACCATCCACTTTGCTCGATCCTCTCACACTTGCGCCATCCACAACCTCGCTGCAAGTTCGTCCTTCTTCCCACTGCTCGACACCTTCTGCTCCTGCGCCAATTCCTTCAACTCCGGGACAGTCTTGGCGAGGTAGAACGCAACTGGGAAATACTTAATGTGAGCCACCAATCTTTTCTGCGGGACAAATGAGGTTTGGGAGCGTACGTGGGTTCTTGGTCTTGTTTCCACGAGTGGGTCGAGGAGCCGTGGTGGACGACGCGTTCTTTTTCGCTTTCTCGGAAGGCTGGGCCTTCTGCGTAGTCTCAGCCTTGTGGCGCTTCGGAGGGGCTTCTTTCTCGAGGGGCTCTGCGTTCTTGGTTTTGTTGCGAGGCCTTCCGGGTGTTTTCTGTCAACGCAATACTTTGAGTTACATTTCTTGTCTCACTCATTAGTGAAGAAAGAAGCGCACCTTGAATTCTCTGACTGGAGTGGGCCCATCTTCTTCTTCCTGTTGATGTTCCTGTGCCTCCTCCTCTCCGACGGTTGTGATCGCTGGGACTTTGGTGCCTATAGGAGGGACCCAAGAGGCGCTCTTAGGCGCAGGTGTGATTGAAGATACGGGGACCTGGGCGTCAAAGCCAAAGCCAAAGCCGACGGAGAAGGCTGGTGCTGTGGTAGATTCCGCCTGACGCGGGGCAGGAAGCAAGGCGGAGGGTGCTGGTCGTGCAGTAGCAGCCTGCTTCCCCTTCGCTTCTGATTGTCGGGGGCCAGTGGGGGTGTCGATAGGCGCAGGTTGAGTTGGAGGGGGTAGGTCTTCGTGGTCGGGAGTCTCAGAGTGTGCAGCTTCAGCGGCTTCCGACCAACCTTGGCTCGATGAGGTGACCGTGTTGGCAACTGTGGTAGTGATCTTGACATGAGATTGGAGATGTCAATACAATGTACGATAAATGGGGTTCGGAGGCGTACATCAGAAAAGACAGAGTCGGACGTGGGGATAGGATCAGCGGGATCCCATCGGACGGTGAGGTCGGAGTCTAGGTATCCAGCGTCCATCCATTCGTTGGTCTCAAATTGAAACTTGGCGAGGTTTCCGGAACGGGAGTTATCATTCTTCCTCGATCTCGCGACTCTGGGCTTTCCATCCGCGACGCTTCCCTCCTTGTTCTCCCGACTTCGAAACGCAGTGATACAGTTGGACCAGTAGGAGGCAAGGAATGCCTCCGCGATCCAGCCGTGTCGACCCTTCAAAGCACACCCTCGAACCTCAAAGTGTTGGAACTCGAGATATTCCGCCGCGAGTTCCCGATGTGGCTGACGAGTGCGGCTGAGCCCAGGAACATACAGATCCCTGCAGATATCGCGTACTGTGCCTCGAAGCGCATGATAGGTGCTCGAATTCTCTTCGACTTGGGAGCCGTCCTCGAGGCGAAGGTGAGTCCAAACGGAGGTCGTGTCTTTGGGAGGCGTGTACTTGTCGTTGACGGGATGATCGATAGGACGAGGGGTGGGGATGAACTTTTCGAAACAACGATGGGCTCGAATGAGTTTCAATGCGTCAGCGGTGAACCAGTCTTCCCGGTCGACGGGACCGCTCTCCGTGGTCGCGGCGTCCAGCTTGGAACGGTATTGTGCGGCCATCCTATTGCACTCCTCACGGTCGCGCTCGGTAAGGTCCGGCTTGATGTCAGGCTTGATGTCGTTGCTGCCACCGTAAAAGCTTGATGTGTTGGGGCGGGCACCCGGGAGAAGGGTAGCGTTATCTTCAACATTCAGGTTTTGGTGAGTGTTTTCATTGCTTCAAAATCTTTCAACTCTTACACATCCCTTCCCAGGTCGAAGCTTGGATTTCTGTTGCCCGAAGTTTCTCCCTCACCGCACCGAGGTCACGAAGCGCAACGGCAAGCTCGTCCGATGTGTTTTGTTGCTTTTCGACGAGGTCCTTGTGTTTTTGGTGGAAGTAGACGTCGGCACAAGGTTCTGACATCTTGAGGTGAGTTGAGCAGTTCTGGTGGTTGGAGACACAGACCACTAGATTTTAGTGCGCGAAGAATTTCTGATCTGGCGCAGTCACTGACTCCTCTCTCTTTGGCCCTCCTTAGTTCGGTAGGTTTCTGTGAAATAAACTGTTAAGCCTTACCACCAATGTCAACCGAGCTCGATGGAGCATTGGTACGCAAAATACCGCCGTATGAACAAGCTGAGGACTTCGAAGAACTACATTACTGCACTTGTAAAGGCTGCGATGGTCGTCATGTCGGGCTAGCAAGGTATCGATGGGTCACTCCAACAACCCGGATCCGGCATCTGAGCAAGTACCTCCCGGCTGGCGGACGTGGTTCAGCGGCTTCACGGATTCGTCGCGGCCCAGCTCCCATCAAGGCCTTTCGCCGCATCCGCGCCCCTCGCGCTCCCGCGACCAATGCTGCAGGAGGTGATGAGGCGGATGATTATCCGATGTTAGATGGAGATGGCGAGGAGGAGGAGGAGGAATTTCCTGAGGCGGATGAGGATATTTTGGGTGACTGGGGGGATGCACACGGAGCACTTAACGGGATTGGGGCGGGTGTCGGGGCGGAGGAACAA
>JASZXU010001005.1:0-11070 GCA_035521515.1 Phenoliferia sp. Uapishka_3
GGGTTGGGTCGCGATTGTTCGAGTGGCCAAGGCGAGTAATTCTCTTTTTTGTTGGGGGTGCAAGGAAATGTGAATGTGTTGGGATACTACCACTTTTCCCTTGAATTCGTGGCTAGATGTTGAAAGGGTTGGATGCCAGCCCTGCCCGGACGTCGGCGACACACACTTCGACTTCTGGCTTGACTTAAGCAATTTGTTCAACTACACGCTCGCCCGTAGAAACAGGTTACACCTCAGAACGACTTGCGACTCCCCCGCCCGCACGGCACCGGCATTAGGTCTTCTGGTCGCACTTCTAGCTTCGCGTACTGTCTCGTAACCCCGCTCTCGATGAGTCGCTTCTTGGTCACTTTTTTTCCGTGCACCCTTTCAGTTCTGCTAACAACCTACACATATCTCCGTTCAGAACCTGCATGAGCTCCTTAGCGCCCGGAACCGTACAGCCAACTCTCGACGACGACGACGACGACGAGTCAGTGGCGAAACTCGATCTTTGCACAACTTGCGAATCACATGGCGGAGTCCGGGCTACAACAAAGCGCAGCGAAGCACTCGTTTCTTTTTGCATTTTCATCATCTTGGGCATGAATGATAGCGCAACGGGGGCAAATGTGAGATTTCGAGACGCCTGGCGACTCGCGAAAGACCCCGCTGACTTTGAGCGCCATTTTTGGTTCATGTAGTTACCTTCGATGCAGGCTCATTACGGCCTGTCTTATATACAGATATCGAATGTGTTTTTGGCTTATGTTGCTGGGTGAGTGCCTCTGTTCAATGCACCTTGAGGGGGATAAAGTGTTGACGGTTTCTCCATCCCAACTCGCAGGTATTTTCTTTCGTCTCTTTCTTCGAGCACTATAACGACATACTTAGGAGTTCGGTATGCTCTCGTGGTGCGTCTGATGCCTTTTTTACTTGGGGCTCAAGCTTCTAGAATCTCGCTCACCTTGAACGAATTCGCAGGCCGGCAACTTGAGCATGATGATAGGATGCGCGCTGCTCAGCTTTGCACCACCTTTCCCGGTCTTTATTATGGCCATCATTCTACTGGGTCTTGCAATTGGACTTTGCGACAGTCTTCTGTCAACGTTGGTTGCGCAGGAGGAGGACGTTGCGAGTATGACTTTTTTGTACGCTGCCTTTGGAGTGAGCTGTTTTATATTCAGAGGCAGTTTACCTTGAGACTTATACCTGGAAGTACGAGTTAGCTTGGAGCGGCGCTGAGTCCGCTCCTCATCGGCGCTCTCGTCGACCGGGTTCCGTGGAACGTAAGTCCGGTTCAGATATTTTTGGGGTGCTAACTTTGATTCGATGTACCACAGTACTATTATTTTATTCCATTGGCTATCATATCTGTCCTGACATGTTTTGTTCTCATCATCTTTCCCAATTGTTCGTCAAGTCTCGCACCGCTCGTTGACGCCACCCGTCGCCCGTCGCTGACAACATTAATCTCATCTTTCTTAGATAATACGCGCATTGGCACAGAGAGCATCTCTTCGATTGAAGCCTTCGAGAAGGAAGCTAGCGGTGTTGGAGAAGAATCTCCCGAACGAATGCTCAAGAGGGTAGTCAGTCGTCTCGCCTTGTTGGTGCGACAGCGAGCGGTCTGGACAGGAGTCCCCCTCGCGATGCTGGCGTACGCAATCTTCCCTCATAATTTCATCATGTATTTCTGAAGCTGACACTAGCTGACATGTACCGTTCTCCAGATTCGGCGCCACTGACACACTATCCGGCTGGATGGTGTCGTAAGTTTGGTTGCTTACTTGCTCATCTTCCTTTGCTTACTTGAATTTGCCAGGTACATACTTGATGAAAGAGCGCGGATCTATCCCTGCTTCCAGTCGATACCAGCTATCTGGCTTTTGGGGAGGTGAGTCTTTATCTTTTCTAGTTCCACAAGCTGTGACGGGAACTAACAACCGCTGACCTCCCGTAGCGGTAGCCATTGGAAGGATACTACTTGCAATTCCAAGCAAGAAGCTAGGGCTTAAAAACTCGAGCTTTGCATCCCTGTTCTGCAGCACAGCGTGCCTCTCATTAATTTGGGCGGTACGCAACGCTACTGTCGACGCCTGCGCCTTCGCCCTCGTTGGGTTCTTTATTTCGTGAGCAATCTCTCTACGCACCCCTTCATTGCTAACATAAAGTCTCTCACCCAGACCCTTGGCACCCAACGTCCTGACTATGGTTGGCTCGCAAATCGACCCAGCGCTGAAGTCATCCATCATGGGCTTCACGATTTCACTTGGTCTCATCGGATCTTCTGCAGCGCCATACCTCTTTGGCATTGCTGCTCAAAAGGGTGAACTAGCAGCTCTTCCGCTGACCTTGGTATGTGTTGACTCGGGAGTCTCAGAGCTTACATTGCTGACTTTTGAATCACCCACCGGCAGATTGTCATGTGCTGTCTTTCGGCTGCATTATGGCTGGCGGTGCCCCGAGAACTTCAAGTAGCACCTACCATAAATAGTAGGACAGAAGATATGAAATTTGACGGTAGTATCGTCTGAAGTTGAGAAAAAGCTACTTGCCCAGATTTAAGTTGACCTGTTCGTTCGCTAAGGTGAGTCTCCCGACAAGAGCACTTCTTCCACTTGGCTTCGTCATAGGACACACAGAATGTCACAAAGAAGTAATCAACAGTACTATGTGAACTGAGCGAGATGCAAAGCAGCATATGCCACTCTCCAATTCAAGCGTGGACCGGTATCACGACTCATCTCGCCACAATCGCCACAGTCGTCCCATCGTACACACCTCCCGCCAACGTGGTACAGTTGACCGCAGACAGCAATCAGCTCTCACCAATCCCAAGCCCAATCCTTCGAGTCTAGCATTTGTTCAAAGCGTCTCATTTTACCGGCTCCCAGCTGCCCGGTAGCCCTCACATCTAGCCTACCGCTCAAAATTCATTGAATACCCTCCCCCCGGTTGCTGAACAAACTTGAAGTTATCCGTATTCAGTCCGAATTTCCCTGCCCAGAATAAAAGAAGCACCGTTAAAATTGCTTTCTGAAAGAGCGTCGGCGGTCACGAAGTCTGTACGCTGAACTTACCAAGCACTGAATTCCCCAAATCTTTCAGTTTTCCCATCACTTCATCTTTCTCCCTTTCTTGTGCTTCCGCAATTTTTGGAGGAAGGGAAGCGAGAGCTTCTTTGCTACTTTTTGCTACGAGGGGAGTAATGCCTGGGAGGGTGGAGAGGGTCTTTTGATCTGTTTTGTGTAGGTGGATGGTAAGAGGTGGAACAAGATCAGGAAAGATGTGAGAGAGAGGAAGGTAGGGACGAACCGGCTAAAGCGGAGGTTAGAGAGGACCAGGTGTTTAGAGCGGTGGAGGCGGTGGCGCGGCGTGATAAGGCTTTGATGTAGAGCGGAGAATCTTCCAGAGCTGCAGACATTCAAAGGAGGGGAGGAGACGCATGACTTCTTTAGCAAGAGGTTCGCGAAATATCCCAGCGTGCAACGAGACCGGGACGCACCATCGTCGCAAGCGGTCACCGCTTCTTTCCAGCGTTCCTACAAACGAGGTTTGATATCAGCTACACGTCCCGTTTCTCCGCCAAGCAATTAAATCTCACTCACCAACTTGATCAAGCAAGCCGCAACATTCGCAAACAGAACCGCTCGCAGTTCTCTCAGCTCCTCTTCCTCCTCGTCGACGTTCTCCACTTCTTTTCCTCCTTCCGCGCCGTCCGAATTTTCACCATCCAACTTCACCGCACTCAAAACTTCCGAAATCTTATCCTCCTCCGCCTCGCCTTCAATAGCTCTTCCCTTTCCCTTGCCCTTTCCTAGCTTTGTCCTCACAGGCAGCTCTACCAATCCCTCCTTGTAGCTCTTCATGGCTTCCTCGAATTCTCCTTTCCCGAATTGGGTGTTTCCTAAGAGCTTGTATTGGGTTGAACGGTCGAGAATGTCCTGTGCGCGCAGCGGTGGTGGTGGAGTGGAGTTGAGTCAGTTGTTGTCGGGGGTTAGATATGGCGGCTACGTACCCGCAGCTCAGATGGGGTATACCAGACTGAACCGTCGTTCTCGTCGTCGTCATCTAGATTGAGTCGTTTAGCTTTGCCAGTGCGGATGGCCTGGTGACAGCTTGGATCCACCTGAACTGGTATCAGAATCTGACGCTCTCGGAGGAAGGGGAGGAGATGGCGGAGGAGGTGGGGAAGGAGGAAGCTCGGAGATTTTGTTGAAAGAGCTCATTGTGTTGCTGGAATGACTACAGAGGCGACTTGGATTTGAATGATGAGCGCATTGGAAAGCTCGGTCCGCTTTTGGTCCACGTCTATCAGGTTCAATGCTCCACTTAACCAAGAACGCGAACTTTGAGTGATTTTCCGTACAACGGCTCCCTCCAGCTGGACTTTACGGCATGGTGACATCCCTTCAAGCGCCATGGGGAGCAGAGCAGGGCGGCAGTCGTCCCGCTTACTTCGCCCTTGCGTACAACGTCCGCCACTCCAATTGTCAATTGATTTCGACATCTGCACAGATATGATACGATGCGAGACCGAACAGGAACGGGGACGCGCCTCCATAGCTTCTCCCCACTGGGCCCTTCTGGCTCATAGGAAGCGCTCGCTCGCGTGTCCAAGTCGCCGCGGCCGCCGGTGCTTCATCCGCCGCCCCACCTGGTCAGAGAGGGTATGTGGGATGCTTACAACACCTAGTACTTGCACTGACAACATTCTGCTTGAAATCAAAGAACAACAAACCGGCGCACAAGAAGGCTTGCACTCCCGATCATTTGTGCATGTTGCGATGCGCTTCGTACAGCGAATCCAGGCTATTCGAACTTCCCGTCGTGGCGCCGGCCTGGGCCACATCGGGCAGTTTAACTAGGATGAAAACATTCCCGTAAACATGGGAATCGTAAAAAGCGAGTGGGGGTTGTCTGTTGTTTTGGCAGGGTTTTTTTCGGAACGGCAGCACGCCACCCGTTTTGACGTTCCTGGTCCACATCGCTGGGTCCGCGTCTCTTCCCCACCGACTTCGACTTCGACTTCTTCATCACTAACTTCAAACTCAACATGCCAGGCCACATTCGTCTCAACTCCATCACTCGACCGATTCGACTTCTTACAGCCCCGATTGCACGTTCCACAAGTCGCGCGCGATGGTCTTCGCGACAACTAGCTCAAAACGTCTTCCAACGAATCCCTCCGCTGGCGCAACTACTCGTTCTTGCAATTGCGATTTGGGGACCGACTAGGACACCATTACTTTATGCGACCCTTGTGTTGGCTGTACACTTCGTTTTCATCGCTAGTAATGCGAGAACTGCTTGGGGGATGAGGTGCGTAAATAACAACCCCACGTTCTTTGTTCGACCTGTTTTTTTTAAGCAATGCATCTTACTGACTTTGATTTTCATCTTCCTTGCATCGTTCCCATCCAACCTTTTCCATCCGCCAGGTATGCCTGCAAAGCCGTCGAAGAATGCGCCGGAACCGACTGGCGCGCCGCCTCCCACTGCGTCGAGCAATTCGACGCCCTGATCCATCTCATCATTCTCCCCAACTACAAAGAGACTCTCTCAACCCTTCGCGAAACCCTCTCCGTCCTCGCCTCCCATCCCGCCGCCTCCGACTCTTACCGAATCTGTTTGGCGTGCGAAGAAAGTGAATCCGGAGCTAGTGAGAAGGCGCTACTTCTCATGCGGGAGTTTGGGAAAGATTTCTATGATATGCAGTTTACTTTGCATAGAGTTGAGGAGGAGGAAGCGGCCGGAAAGAGTAGTAATGTGTCTTGGGCGGCGAAGGAAATGTTTATGAGGGGACTCGCGGGGAGCGTTATCACGGTGTGAGTGGGATTGCGAACAGAATCAAACGGGATGGAAAACTTATGGAGTCTTTTTGTGGGAGCAGTATGGATGCCGACTCTTGCTTTGCTTCCGATTGGTTCGCCGCCGTCGCTAGCAAGTACGTCCAGGCCAGCGAAGCGGATCGACGCCTTCTTTTCTTCGTTGCGCCAATCTTTTTTGATCGTAACGCGTCTGGTAAGCTAATCTCAGCCATCAAAGACTAAAAATAGCGCACTGATCAATTTTGAAACAACTCGCAGATGTCGCTCCTCCAGTCCAGTGCACCGACATGTGAGATTTGGCCTTAGTGACTCGCTGGTGAAGTTTGGCTAAAGTAGCGCTTCTTGCTTCCTCACAGTCTATGGTGTGCCGCGGGACTCGGTACCATGTACCCTGGCAGCAATGCTAAAATCCCAACATCAGCATACGCTGTCAGTACCTCCCTAGCCGCTCAATGTGGCTGGTGGGACGCCGGACCGGACGCTATCGGAGAGGACTTGCACGTACGCCCTTTTCCCCGAAGCCTAATCAGAAGAAACAGCAGGGGATTGAATGATTATTTCTTTGATCCAGATGTCCGTCAAGGCGTGGTTCGAAACGTCGGGAGCCGTGAAAATGATCTCGGTTCATTCTCCGGCGAGTCAGTGCAATATCGTTGGCTTCCGGTATCCTCGAGGCGAGGGAATCACCATTACCGCCCGTCAGAGAGCCTATGAATGGAGCACAGATATGACTGCTCGTTATGGCCAAGCTAAGAGGTGAGACTAGGACTTTATTATGTAACCTGTCGGGTCGATGCTTACTTGCCTCCTCTTTCAAAAGGCATCTATGGGGCAGCTTGTGAGACAAATTGGTCGCTACTGGCCTCTCATGAGCTTCAAAATTGACTTTCTTTGCTTGAAACAGAGATTCGGGCTACGCGCTGAGACGGCTTGCCTTGCGCCACTTTGGCTACGGATCCGACCTCGCCCCGACCGATACTACCTCACTCATGGAGGACGGCCCGGACGAAGCAATCCCTTCGCCGTATCTGCGAAGGAATCGCTCGTGGTCAACCAGCCAATCCTCACCTCTGCCAACTGTTTCGCCACCGTCAGAGGCGTCCAGCTCTTCGGCTTCCAACGTTTCCGTTTCGGATGACGAGGACAGCAGCTACTTCCCGAAATCGGGGAGATCAAGTGATACGAGCTCACCTACTAGCTCGGCTGGGGACTCTCCATCTGTTGGGATTCCGTTTCATTCGAGGAAGCAGATCTCAAGGTTCCCGGCTACCACTCCGACACCAACCAAGGTCCCCGTCTTTCAATTACTGGTCGTACTTTCTCGACTCTATGAAGCTCATTTCAACTTGGGTACGTGCCTTTACTGACGTGGATTGCTGAACATTGCTGACATCGTCACTCACACAGGCTTCTTGTTCACCCTTTTGACCGTCGCACCCTACTTCAACCCTGGACTAGAGCCCTCACCGTAAGTTCCTAGCTGTCAGGATTATCGGAGCGATTCTGACCCAGTCCACTCGATTATGCAGGCTTTGGAAGCTCCGACCCTCGAACACCAACGCCCTCCCTCTGCCGCGAAGCGCCATGCTCGCCACCACTATTTCTAGTCATCTTGGAACTGTCGCTCTCCTATGTACCATCACTATCTTTTTCTACTATGAACGTTTCCACCGCATTAGTGAGTCTCTCTTTGCACTGTTCACTTTCTGATTGTAAGCTGACTGGGATTACCGTCAGCTACTACGACTCGTTGGGAGGGACGACCTCACCTCGGTCGGAGGGCTTACCAGCAGACTGTCCGATCATTCCCTTCTAGGTAAGCCCGCCAGCCAAACCCCCAAAAAAATTGAACAAGCTTTTTGAGCTGACTTCCGTCTGCAGCTTCATCACATACGCCGGTCTTCCATTCACGCTTTTCTTCGGAATCATTCCGCTGTACCACAGTCAAATGCTTCACCTTTGGAGCAATCGTCTAACTGTGAGCTTCCGTAATTATTTGACTTCCCGATTTCCGTGACCGACTTCTCTCGCCACAGTATCAGGTGTCAATGAAGCCTACCACGGTGGCTCCGCCGCCAGAATCTTTCCCCATGCGAGACATCAAGGTCGCAACTGCATGAAATTACCACTAGTACATATCGCCTTCATATTGAACTTGATCCCTGCATCCTCATTGACTTCATCGTATCCTGCGTCGGGTGCGAGACTGTGCGAGCGCGAAGCCGAATCTGCCAAGCAACTCGCGGGACACCGGTCGACGAAACCACGATATCTTTTATATTCTGTGGGTGAACCGTTTGGGAAAGGCAAGGGATGATAAGGACTATGTACTCAAAGCCGTCATCACCCTCAGACAGCTCAATAGGACCTACTTATCGATTTGTAAGATCTATGTGGGGTCCCGGGGATGGGGCGGTAAGCCACTTTGAGGCTCCAAAGGGGGCAAGAACTGCGGGCTTGAAAATAGCGTGTTGACTTGTGCCTCCATCTGCCCAAACTTGCCTCGGAGTTCGAAAGGGACAGGAGGGAGGAAGAACCGGTCCGGGCGGAGGGAGACCGTCATTATTTAGTTTCACCGTTTATTTTGTTGGCTCCCTCTCTTTCTTCCCCTCCACCTCCGCACCTCTCAGACGCCCCATCAGACCGCCTTCATCTTCCAACTATGGCTCAGACGAACGGAACCGTAAACGTACCGCACTCAGGACACCTCTCTGATGCGGAGAAAGGTTCTGTTTCCTACGAATCACATCAAGGCGGAGCGCCTCTTCGAGCTCGTACGTCCTACGCAACCAGCTTGATTGCTACCTATGCTGACTGTCACCTTTTCCTCTTTGGACAGGCAACATCACACCAGGAGGGTACGTGCCGGCTTCTTCTGTTGGGGGTTTCCCGACTTGAGAAGCGAGACTGCGTCATCGGAATCCGGATCGGACGACGCCGCAAAACTAGGTGAAATCTACTCAGTCGACTGACTTTACTACGGCTATTTACAGTCATCCACTTGATACGACACAGCCGGCTTTCCCAGTGTACCATCGTCGATTCGGAAACCCCGGTGAGTTTGGACCATCCAGAGCCTCGTTGCGAGAAGCTCATTGTTTTGACAGCACCGCTTGGACTCTCCGCTTTCGCCTTGACCACCTTTGTGCTCTCCCTGGTCAATGGTAAGACGAACTCTTCTTCGCAACTTACTCTCAGCCTAAAAGCTGACGTGGGTTCACAGTCAAAGCGGCTTCTGTAGCGACGCCCAATGTGGTCGTCGGACTCGCCCTCTTCTATGGCGGACTTGTGCAGCTTTTGGCTGGAATGTGGGAGTGAGTCACTTCATATGTCTTCATCCAATTTGTCGATTTCATACTTAAAGACCATTCTTCCCAGATTTGCCGTGGGGAACACCTTCGGAGCCACAGCCTTTTCAAGTTACGGAGGATTCTGGATGTCGGTACGTGAAAGGGACTTTCCCGCATCCGAAGCTCGTCAGAAGGCTGACCATTCGTTTATAGTTCGCTCTCGTCATCTCACCTTGGTCCGGTATAGCTGCAGCCTACGAGGTCGAAGCGGATTTCGACCACGCAATCGGGTTTTTCCTGTTTGGTTGGATGGTAAGAACACAATGATTCACTAGGAGTCAGGAGCAGTCTGTAACGGCTCTTTACCGCAGATCTTTACCTTCATGATGTGGCTTGCATCTCTCCGGTCCTCGGTGGCGCTCAGCGGGGTGTTCTTCTTTCTCACCAGTGAGTCAATATTCAAAATTATAAAGCGCCACGGCAACCCGAGGCAGCTCACTGATAATCTTTCCTCGCACAGTCACTTTCATGCTTCTCGGCATCTCTTACTTTGTTCCGACGAGGCCCGGCATTGGCGTCGCAGGAGGAGGTTTGTTTCCAGCTAATTAGGCTCGCACCTGTCTCCAGTCACTGAACTTTCTGCTCTTCTCAGCGTTCGGTCTTATCACCGCCTTTTTCGCATGGTACACCGCTGCCGCAGGACTGCTCACTCCCGACAGTCCGTGTTTTTCCGCTTTTGGCCTCCCGCTTTTGGTCGCTGACTTCTCTCCTCTCAGCCTCCTACTTTGTCATCCCTGTTGGCAATTTGTCAAAGCGTGATTAGTTGCGCAGGAATCACAGGCAACGTTCTTAGTAGCCCTGTTGTACAATGATATTACAAACTGTATTCGAGCCAAGATTCATTCAGTTGGCCAGTCACACTAGACTAGTCAAGGAGAGAGCTGGCACATTCTCCGTCACATTCTCATCGTGTTCGGAGGCGAGTCAGAAGTCCAGCTTGTCCCTTCATGTGCGTGCGAAGGATCATCAGTCTGGCGAACAAAGTGAGCACTGGTGGCGTTGTGAGACGTCCGCGGAGCAACGCATGCGCGCACGCGAGTTTCCTCCTCTTTGAACTTGTAATAGCTCAGTGAAACTTGAGAAGTGGGCCACTCACACAGGTTTTTAGCTACAGGTTGCGGTATCTGACTGTAGACAGGATTTGATGACACGGCGACGCTGGTGCCGTTCGTTTCAACCTTCAGATGAGCTTGACTAATGCCTGCCTGCGGATAATTGGACATCACCAAGCCCACGCCTGTCGCTCATCCGTCACGACGCATAGCGCCGGAGTCCCGAAGTCATGTTTGCCGCCACGCTGGCCGACAGTCGGTCCCACAAGCAAGAAGCGGTCCGACGGTCTCAGCGCGTGCGCGTTGAGAACCCCGCCCGCCATTCCCCAATGTCGACAGGAATGCGCCGCTCCGTCTCGTCCACGAGCACGTCCCCGTCCAGTAAAAGTAGCGAGGGAAGGTCTCGATCGAATGCTCCCCCCGCCGGGCTTGGTTGGGGCGCAGGAGGAATTGGAAGAGGTGGAGGAGAGCGAGTTGGAGGCACAACTCCGAATGCCGGTGAGCCAAGCATGGGCACAGGGGCGAGACGAAAGCGCGAGAGGACGGAAGGAGGAGACAGCGAGGCAGCACAAATACGCGAACAGACTACTCTCAAACATGTTCCCGCACTGACCTCGCGAAGGACGGGACACACCGGCGCTGGCGGCGAGACAGCGCGTGAGTCGTTTCGGAGTCTGGCGTGCGTGAAACGACCTGCTCACAAAACACAACCCCCCTACCTTCCATCAATTACAGGTGTTGCGTCACCCTTGACGCCACTCCCATCCCTCCTCTCACACCTCTCCCTCTCTTCATCCTTCCCTCCTCCATCGCTCGCACCCCTAAATCCACCAATACCATTCGACTTCCCACAAC
>JASZXU010001006.1:0-11065 GCA_035521515.1 Phenoliferia sp. Uapishka_3
ACTTCATGTCTGGCGGTCAACTTTCCCCGCTCATGATCGAGCACAGACCCATGCGCAACTGGAGCCAGCTGAAACATTTGTGTGACCAAGGGTACACACGGATCGGAATTCCGCCCAAAATACCGAGCCATACCAGCTGGTATGTACCCCCCATTTTACGCTGCGGGATCAAGGTCTTGTTTGCCCAGTGCTACTGAGTTCAAGCTAGATCAATCTGTGGCTGTGCCAAAGAAGTGGAAGGAAGGTATCATGGGGGAGAGTGAGTGCAAGCTGGACGCAGAATGGATTAGCTTGAACCCGTCTGGTCTGAGTTGGAAGAAAAGTGAGACCTACGCTTGAAGGAGGTCCCATTGAAACACTCCAGTCGGGCTTTGCTGTGGAGGATGCTGTGACGGCACACCCATGCTGCCTTCCAGCGTTTTGACGGATTCAGTGAGGGGGCATTCGTTGGTGATTGGGCTGGCAATGCAGGAGTTGTGGAGGTCTGGTTGTCGCTTAGGGAGCATGGCTGGTCTGCCATAATACTATGTTCTTGAGGTATGAGGAGCAAGGCTGAGTAACGAGGCGCCGTCTCTCGCTTGAGCCTGCGTCCGCGGAGGCAGAGGCGGACTTCAGTCTCCGTCGGCGTGATGTTTCCTCTTCTCTCCAGCACTCTGCCAGACATGGGGAGAGACGAGAGTCCAACTCCTTGAGGGTTCCAACGCTCTCCTTCCCTTGATCTTGTCACCCTTACAGCTCGTGCGGCAGCATCTGCGCCATCATGGCCTGCGAACCCCATTCGTGCATGCGGACTGACCACAGGTCTTGCCACCTCAATGTGAGTCCTTTGCGGTCTCCGCTCTTAGCTCTGATGGCTAATAGGGTTTGGGATCTTCAGGCTGGTGAGCATGGACTCAAGCCAGCAGGTAGACACTCAGAAGTACGGAGAGTTAGCCAGTTTTTGCTACGCCAGAGTACCCAAGTTTCAACTTGGCGCCACTCCCGCCTCTCAAGCCCTCTCTGCCAACTTCTTGTAAGTTTGCATTTCATACCTCAGGCTTTGCCCGCACAGCTGATTTTGTGCGGGATATCTTTCTAGCTCCTGTAAAGCCGGCACCAGTCAGCTCGGATGCAGATGAGATGATCATTATTGAGCCCTCGGGAGAGCGGCAGAACCATCCAATTGCGAAGGCCTCTCGCGAGAAGCCTTATGTCCTTGTCCCCCTGGCCGCCTCCGCCACCGCCAAACATCACAAAGCCGCAAGTCATGCCATTGGACGTCACGCCCGCAAAGAAAGATTTTGCCTCTCGCCAACTAGACGCACTCCGCGCTCGGAGGAAGGAAGAACAGGAGAACGAGGTGCGAGAGGAGATGGAGAAGGAGAAGCTGAGGGAGCGCCAGCAGCGTGAGCGTGTTGCAGAGATGGCAGAGGAAAGAGTTCAGGTGGAACACTTACGCGTTTTTGAAGCGAGGCTTTGGTTTGCCCGAGAAGCCAAGGACTGCAACTCTGAGATGGTCCGTGTGGCATGGAAGCGGAACACGACGACATGGAAGAAAATAGAATCAGACCTCGCAAAGCCCATGCGGGAATGTGACTATTGCTTTCCGTGTCCGGTTTAGTTTAGATCACAATCAAAGGTGTTCACGACGTTCTTCGATTTGCATTAGGCTGTTCCTACTCTGGCTAGAGAACCTTGGAGTTCATCTTTGACCTGTTTCGCAGATCACTTGCTCTCCTTCAAAATGCCCCACTCCACCTCCCAAATAGATAAGATGGACACTTCCTCTGCGGTGAGGAGACCGTTGAGCTCAGCATGTAGGTGAATATAGTGGTGGCGCGCGTAAGCTCTCCGGATGTTTGTTTGGCAGCGCTGGCATGTGATGATGATGTTGGTAGAAGGGGCGTCCTTCGTCGATCGAGAGGCGGCAGCGTAGGACATTGTCTGACTTGGTTGCCACTGACAGTTGGTGTTGAATTTGGGTTCCTTGCGAGTGGTCATGCCAAGAGTAGTAGAACAGTTGGTCCCGCCGCAGAAGGAAATTAAGGCGCACCCACAGAGCCACCCAATCGGGAAGGCTTCCTTTTGGTGATCAACTTCTTGATCTCCCCTCCCGATCTCCCAAGTTACCAACACTCAACCCACCTTCTTGATCGCCCTCCCAAAGCTTTGCTAAATGGGCATCATGCACACCCCACGCCAACGGCAGTCACATCCTGAACGCCACTCCCTCCCACTCGCCATCCCCACACCAACCGCTCCTGCCAGGCCCGACAGTGGACGCAGCCATACTTCAAACGACTAGCCAACTGGCCTCATTTGCTGCTCTAAGTAAGTGTCTCTTCCTGCATTCCCTACCCACCACGAGTGTGACAGCTGACGCCCCGGCCGTGCGCCTACAGTCCTCGTACATGGTACAACATGGCTATGTTTATTGCGTTCAACCCTCATGCTGGGAAGACAGCTCAAGGGCTACAAAGAGGAGGTGAAAACGCAGCCGTATGTCACATTGGCACCTGCAGCGTGGGAGGAGAGCTGACACCGCGTGCATTGTTGTTTTGTTGCGGCCCGCAGACACCCATCAAGAAGATCCTCCTCTCAGACGACCAGCTCCTTGCAGTCCAGGCAGCCTACAAACGCCCCGAGCCACTTCCCGCGCACCTTCCAGGTCAACCCGCCCGGAGAAGCCATCCATCCCGACCAACTCGTGGCCACCGCTCTCCTCTCGCACTACGAGCTGGATAAGGACAAGGTCGAGAACCTTGGCCTACCGTGCGGAGTGTGGGTACGAGGACAGCTGGGGCTTTTGAGGCAGACGGTGTGCGCAGGTGGATCAGAGATCTCCACGAGAAGTGAGCTTACCCTTACCAGAGTTGCCTCCACTATGAAAAGCAGTGTTTCAACCACTACTTTTGCAGGATACTCAAATCGGCGGGCCTTGCTGACGCCCGAGCTGTTGTCACCGTTCTTCGGACCGAACTCGCTTCAACACCAGAGAAGTCGTCCTACTCTCGTGTGGCAAAGGGAGGCCTCACCCACATTGCCTACCTCAAAAAGAATTGGCTCACCGCGAGTATGTTTGACTCACTCTTGGACGCTGGACGTGCCCTCGCTGCAAAGGAGCTTGGCATTGAGGTTGCTGCCGTCTCGAACACCTCAAACTCGCTCGAGTCTCTCAACAGCCTTGTGAAGAACAAGCACTTGGCACGCTACAAACGAGGTGGTCGAAGGATTCACCCAGATCTGTTGGTTTGGCTCGTGTGTTCACTTCTTTTGACCGATCAGTCTCTGTCCCTTGTCTTTTTTGTCACTGACTCCGTCCCATCCCCTTTCAGCTTGCCCACAAGATTCTGGTCAGCATTTTTGCCGAACGAAGAAAGCAGCGGACAAATTGGGAGAACCTTGACCTACGATTCCTTGCTCAGGTTGGCAACATCAACCTCGGCGGACGGAAACTCGTGCCAACAAAGCCAAATAATAGCCTGAACTCCCCCGCCTGGCTATGTCGTGTAACGGAGGCCGAGACCGTTAAGTGAACAAAGATGGTCAACACTCGCGACCTCAATGCTGTCGAGCTTCTTTGATGAGGTTTGTTGCCACACCTAATCATCGAGCGCCTCCCAGGATGCGTCTGTCTCACCTATACGTGCCAGTCCTTGACGCTTCTCCCTGGTCAACACGCTATAGCTCAAAATGAGTACACGGTCACCATCCTCTTTTATCTTGAGCCCACTGCCACCATCGCCAACTGCACATGTGAGGGCTTCAAGTACAACAAAGGGTGCGCCTGCAAGCATATCCGAGCTGCACTTGCTCACTTTTCCAAGCTCCTGGCCGCTTCGAGGCTTCCGGATCCGGACCTTCCTACTTCCGCTTTGGCGGCGCACTCTCTGGCAGCAGCTGGTGTGTGCTTCCTTCCCGTGGAATATGACTGCTCAGCCTATACTGACCTACTTTTCCACTCTTTATCAGTCATACAAATTCAAGGAGTACCCCCACCACCTTCCTCGCATCCAACCAACTCCTCCAGCTTGGGCTCTATCCCCATCCCTCAACCTTCCAGCGTGTTGGACCGAAGCCTTCTTGCCTCGGAAGTGGAGACAGATGACTCCCAGAGTGGAGGGGAGGCAGATTCCTGCGTCGAGTCTGACGCTGATTTCGAAGAGGAGACCACTATGCCTTCAGTGAGTGCCCTCTTGTTTCCAGGCCAGCTGTTATGTACCTCAAACTGACACCTGCTCAGAGCACGCAAGAAATGAACCTCACCGCTGTCTTCATTCAGACTCAGAGTCGTCTCGACGCCGCAGCAGCAAAGCACAACACGGTCCTGCTGTGATGATCCGAGTACCCCTCCTATAGTGGTACGTGCGTGGAATATGATTGACTTGTAAAGTTAGTGTGGATGGTTGTTGAGCTCTTCTATTCTTGTGGGAATGAAGGACCTCGACTATATCGACGATGCTCTGTACTGCTAAGGGTCAATCAGTTAAGGAGTCCGAGAGGCTTGCCTTCGGAATGATTGTCGGATGATTCTTAGAATTTCAGAATGAAGAGAAGAGAAGGGTTCTAAGAACTTCCTTCTTTAAATATCTAGATCTGAAGGCTCTACAGGAAATCCCGGTACAGGGCGAAACACCGTTACGCAGTGTCGCCGTACTGCCTAGCCGCCACCTCGCCGTCCCTAGGGATTCCCTAGCTCCCTTGGGTCCACGGAAATCCCTGGGAGACTTCCTTCAATAATTCTCCTTCCAAAACTTGAGAGTATGTCCGCCCATTCGGATGTATGTTCTTCGTTCGTTGGGTGGTAGTTTGTAGTTTGGTAGTATGTTGTCTTTTTGATTGTGACGAATTGTCACACCTGCGGGAATTGCTGGCGGCAGTTGGCAAAGGTGAAGGTAAACTGGATCTTACTATTGTCGCCTCCACTGTACGCCTCCTCGAAGAGCTTTTCCAGCACCTGTCTGTCAAAACTGCTACACCATTGTCACCACCATCCTCCTCCGCTCTCCAACAAATCTCCTCTTTCAATGCTTCAGCACCTGCACTTCCTCTCCGTGTTGTCATCAATATCTCGTTGTCCGGAAAGCTAAGGAAAGAATCAGGTGTGAGGCGGGCAGAAGTGGCTGGTGTGCAGCTGGGCCAAGTGCACACTCGCCGCTCTCCAAGCCTGGCAATTCCTGTTCAAATTACTTAGAAGTCCTAGGATGTGTTGAAGAATGAATTATGTCATTGTTAGTATCATTTGAAAACAGTAATTCTCAGGGTAGGCGCGGTGTTGGCCAGCGACTTTGACACCAAATGTCCAGTGGCGCATGGTGCAAGCTACACTCCAACCCTTCCCTTTCCTTTCGATTTTGGGGGGTCAAAAGGAAAGGGAAGGATAGCTACCCTTTATTCCCTTTAGCCTTTTAGCCTTCAGCCTTTTTTTCCCCTTTTTCAAAGGAAAAAGGATCCAAAGTAGCAAGCACAATTGAAGACACAAGCAAGTGACACATGACGCTTCTGGCAATATATTATCAATCTATCACAATTGATGCTCCCTTTGCCGCCTTAGTGGCCTCCATCGTAGTGAAAAGCTCCCTGACCGCAAACACATCATCCCATCCTTTACCCACTTTGGGTCGCAATCCCTCTCTCAACCACTCACCAGTGTTGATACATCTTTCAATGGTGGTAGTGTCGAGGCCAGGGCGCTTTGTGGTGCAGACGTCAGCAGCTCGAGAGAATAGCTGTTCACTCGGGGCCGATGACGCGAGGAAGCCCAGGTATTTGTTCACCATCTCGAGCACAACACTGTCATACTGATGCTGCTTCAACTGCTAAAGGAGTGAGGTTGTGATCGTCAAAAAGAAAATGAGTAAGTACTAACCTTCCACCAGTCGAGACATTCATTGCCGCGGGTGATGACTGGCTCGTCCGGATCATTGAAGTATCGCTCCAGCGAGGAAAGTTGAGGTGTTGTGCCGGTAGGGGACGATAGAACAATGGATCGTCGGTACTTGAGCGCGCCAAGGGCAGGAGCAACAGAAGAAGAGGGGAGGGGTGGAGCTGAGCCGGTTGCACCAGCTTTGGTGGCCTTGCGATACTCATACTCGTCGATCAAAGACTTGCGAGTGGCAGCGTACTGCTCAGGGTAGAGGCTTTCGATGAGGTTGAGCTTGTGTGAGGGGTGGAACACTACAACAAGAATTGGTCAGCAATTGTTTTTTACTGAGGAGAAGGCGATGAGAAGCAACCATACCACTGGCCTTCAGGACATTGAGCTTCCTCGATGCAGAGTTTTTGAACTGCCGGTGCTTGACCAGCATAGCATCAATCGCAGCAACCATTTCAGGATACCTCTGAACCTCTTCTGTTGCCTGAATAGCAACAAGCTCTTCCTCAACAATGAAATATTCATAAAGAAGCTCCGCAAGTGTTGGGCGATGCTGCTCCATGCGGCGAGAGGAAACTGCCATGATCTTCTTATAGTGTCAATATTTCCAATTCTAGAGAGAAGCACGACTTATTTACTCACATCTAAGACCTTGGTCCAGCAGGAAATGCACTCTGCGTCGTCAAAGGAAACCTCACAGCTTTTGTAGAAGCGCTCGGAGTCTTGCGCCAAGACAGCAAGGATGACCTGAAAGAACATCGTCAACCTAATGTATCTAAGGAAGAAAGCAGAAGATGTACCTTGATGTGCTGAACGCCACGCTTGAGGACTTGCCTGTCATTGTGCCATCGAATACCAACAGACGGAAGGAGCCCGCCGAGCTGGAGTGAGGAGTCTTTCTCTGCAAGCTGGGCGTGGGTGGCTCGATGGATTTCCTTCCGGGCGGGGTCGTTATAGGTTCGTCTGATGTATCTGAGGAGCTGAAGGGCAACAGAACAATGTAAGAAGCAGAGTGAGGATGGAAGGGGCGTTCGGACTTACTCTCCAGCGAGCTCTCCCAACCGCAGATGTAATTACAGCCTTCTTCCCTTTCTTTTTTGGCTCCTCTTCCACCTCAGATTCATCTGATTCTTCTTCTCCTCCACCCTCTCCAGCATCCGAGTCTTCGAATCCGTCCTCCTCTCCCTCCCAGTCCGACGGCTCATCATCCTCCAAATCGCACTCCCGCTGAGTTGACCTTTTGGAAGCGGAATCAACAGAATCAGCCTCCACATCAGGTAGTGCCTCACCATTAAGTAGAAAAACAGGCGGAGGTGGAAGTTTGGGCCTCAGCCGAGCGATGTGAATGCCAGGAACCGCACTCCCGGCAGCAACACTCCTCCCAATCTCATGGCAGTAGCAGGTTCCGTGATCGTGCTTGTCGTCAAAAACAATGCCGTGGGGGATTGGTGTATCTTGAGGGAGAGTGGCGCGAGCGGCGACCGAAAGCTTGCGAGCTATTTTCCGAGCAAAGGGGAAATTGTTTGATCCACGGTCGGTACACATATGCAGCATGTAAAGTAGAGGGTCAGACTTAAACTAAAGATACAAATATAGCTGACATATCTTCAACTCCAATCCATGACGCTCAATGAGACTGACCAGCGGAATCGCAAGAAGCTCGCCGAAGTGACGACCAGCAACATGCTTCATACAAAGCTGCCTCACGCAAAGCTTCCAGTCCTAGAGCGGAGGGAGTTGATGGTTAATGTTGATCAGCAAGATTTACAGGCTTACACTAGATGAATCTCACCTTGATTGTGGTATAACGACTACCAAGGAACCCACTCCCGCGCTTGAAGGTTGTCCAGACATCGGGATACGAAGCAAAGCTTGAGGCGGCCTGTGTGGAGAGGAGTGAGTGTGCAGATTTGGACTATAAAAAAAGGGTGGGTACACACCTCAAGCTGCTCGCTGGCAACCTCTCGCAGCTCCGAATAAAGCCCGTCGGCAAGCTTGCGATTGGTTGTATCCGAGATAAGAGCGGAGCGAGGATTGGCGTAATTGAAAGCAGCACGGAGATCTGCCTCCTCCGTAACAACGAAAGGCTTGGCGGTCTTGAGGGTCCACACAGCGAGAAGTCCATTGAGGGTCTCGGGCGAGAAGGTCTTTGCGTTCATACTCTTGTAAAGAGCTGAATCCTTGACTGCAGCTACATCTGTTGCTTTGACTTTGTTAAGCTGAGCCCAAGTCTGCGGGAGCTCCATCTCCTTCAACGCGCTTGCACGTTTTTTGCAAGGGCCGGCCTTGCGATATCCGTCTCGGTGGTGCTTCAGTCGAGAGGCGTCAAATCCGAGGATTTGAAACTTGAGAACGTCACTGAAAGGCTGTGGTGAGTTGAAAGAATCACTTGATTTCAAAAAGAGCTTTACTGACTGGCAGAACTTGCACTGGAAGGAATAATGAGTTGATTCTTCGCCCTTGCGAGCAGGCTTGACAAGTTGGCGCGGGAGCTGAAATGAACTCTCAGCACAGAGGGAGGTCAATTCCAAAGCGCAATTGCTTACAAAGTAGTCGTAACTGTCAGAACGTTGGCGAGGTGCTGGACGAGCAATCTTTTTGTGACGCTTGGAGACTGGACTACCATCACCTGGTATGAGCATGTCCTTGAGGTAATGAAAATAAGGTAGGCTCAGCAGGATGCAACACAAGAAGGAGGAGAGTTGTACATCATCTGATGCTGCCTCGTAGTCAAGAGCTAGGTGACTGGTGGACGCCATAATGTCTTTCTTGTTCAACTTGCTTTTGAAGGACGTCCGTGCCTTCTTAGCCTAGTCACAATCAGATTTCAGGTGATAAACTAGGAAGCAATGTGGTCCATAGCAACCTACAGGTGGCTTTTTGCCTTTGGTAGGGACTACAGCCTTTCCTTTCGAAGCTGCAGGTGCCTTGCCCTTCTTCTTCTGCTTTGAGTGCACATCATCAGCTAAATCCTCCCTTGCTTGACAAAAGACACTTACAGCTACCACCTCCTCTTCACTGCTATCCTCCTCCTCCGTATCAGAATCAGACTCATCCGCCGGACGCTTTTTGCTCGACTTTGATTTTGAGGTGTCTAAGAGCGCCGCTTGATCGTCTTTCAGGCTTTCCAATGACTTGTTGTTGGACCAGGGGTCATCCAGAACATAGTTGCTACGACGAACGGGTGACCTGATACGCTGACCACGCCCTCCTACTACAGCCAGAGCCGGAGGTGCAAGATTGGTCTGGCCGGGACGAAAGACGGGAGCAAGTTTCGAGGGAGATTGGTTGGGGGATGTTGAACCGGTAGTCTTATGGCCTGGGGATACGCTGATTGATTCGGGTCGATCGACCGCACCTCTAATCAGCAATTGACTTCTGTCAGCTTCTATTCTTTTGACGAATGGGCCCTTTGATAAGCACGCACAGTGCTTGAAGCCGTCTAGCGTAAGACTCACACTTTGGTTCCATGAATAGAAGGACGTTGGGATGTGACTTGAGCTTTGGGTGAGCTGCAAGCCAGTGAAACCACGCAACAACAGCAGACGCTCCATCCGGGCCTCGTAGGTCGTCCCAAGCATTCAGTGATTGACTCGGTGCCGCAAGGACAGTGTTGTGATCGTGGACAACCTCTGGCAGCATTGCAGCATGGCAGCTTCCCACCTCTAACTTGGCTTCGGCGACTCGTTGGGGAATCCTTTTGTCGCCAGGTTCTTTGACGGTGTCCGGAAGGCCACGAGCGAGACGGCGGAGGAGGGCTAGAGTGTCGCGAAGGTCAGAGGAAGCCATTATGGGCCGAGAGACGAAGGATGTGGTTGGATATGAGAGTATGAGAGGGTTGAGAAAAAGTAAAAGACGACAAAGCCCCTGTCGTTGGCCAAGACGGTACGGACTTTCCCAACAACAGGGGCTTTACCTTCTCTCATCTGAAGCTCCCGAACCCGAGTTGAACCTGGGGCATGATCTGAACTGTAAAAAGCAGTCTCAAGATCACTAAACCACTTGACTACCAGTAAATGTACGACGAGCCACATTTTGCTAATAGATAATATTTGATACTGTTGTCGGAGTCCTTTCCCCTTCCCTTCTCCCTTTTTCCCTGCATCCTGACAAGGAAAGGAAAGGACTTCGTCCTTTTTGCCAGCCTTCCCTTTTTTCCCTTTCCTTTTAGCCTTTTACCCTTTTTTCCACAAGGGAAGGGTTGTAGTGTAGGTGCAAGCGCATCTCAATTTCTTCTCTACAATTCTGAAACTTCAGCACTGTCTATATCAATATATTACTGTGGATAAAAGCTATCCGGAAGTTGGTACTGACAAGGTAGGCACGGCCTTTGTGATCATCATTTGGTACTGGAGCTCAAGAGTCAAACTCTGCATGCACCTTCTTACAGCTTTCCTTCATTGCCAAGACAAGGAAATATGCCTCACGAGGCTATAAGGAAAGTTTGAGATGTTCAGCTCGTCAGCTAAGGGTGCCCCACCAATTTTCCTGATCGACTGAAAAACAGCTGTAGGCCCCAGCACTCTGAAGCCGCTGAAACTATCAAGAAAGGTACTGAAAGTATGTAAATTGACAATTCTCTTTGTTTGATGCCTTTAAGTGAAGAGCTGCACGACTGAGAGCGTGTACTTTGAAAAGCTCAAAAGCAGCCAAAACAGCCAGGTGTTAGTAAGGGAAAATGGCTTGTTTTGATGGTTTTCTGGCTGAGCATTCCACCACTCATTAGTGTCAAATAATGGAGTCTGGACAGAGAAAGAAGCCCACCCGTGACATATTCAGTGTCTCGGCAGGCTACAGACTCACTTGCAGAGTCACTTCCGAGTCACTGGTGCGGCAGATGACAGCCCCTTGAGAGTATCAAGACTGGAATTGTTTCAGAGTTATGCTTGAGCAGGCACAATTGCATGACCTGAAGAAACACGCAGGGACATACCACCCGGCACAGGAAGAGTCAGTGGCGCGCAGGGGGGCATGCAAAATTTCCAAATATATGGCCGGTTCTCTTCCCATTGGACACATCTCTATCATCTCTTCCTCTCACTCTGTTCCTTTATCATCCATGTCAACTTCTCCGCAATCCAGCACCACTTCCTCGCAATCCAGCACCACTCGCTCTGGCACTTCATACCAATCTCCCAACTCCAGCATCAACTCCACTTCAACCTCCTCCCGCACTCCCCCCTCTCAAACTTTCCCCAGACTCAACTGTGG
>JASZXU010001007.1:0-11061 GCA_035521515.1 Phenoliferia sp. Uapishka_3
TCTTGAGTTCCGTGTCATCCTAGAGCCTTGGGTGCTTGTGAGGACTGCTCCCCGGACTCAAGCTGTGTGTCCCGTAAGCATCTGGAGCCAATCAAACTTGCCCGGCACAGAGCTGCCTGGTGTGTTTGCCAATCCGTCATGACCCCGTGCAACCAGAATCAAAGCCCCTGCCTCGATGGTCTACCTCAGGGCTTAGATGCTCACAGTTGCACCTTCAATGTGTGGGGAATCTTCCCTATCTGTTCCTCGGCCGTGCTCTGACAATGAAACATTGACCTGTGACATCCAGACCATCAGCCGCATTCATCTGGAGCCTTTACGAGTGGTCCGTACTCCAGTTTGGGCTGAAACATTCCTAACGGGTGGCCCGCACTATTCTGGAGCCTCCCTTCACGTCTTGAGTTCCGTGTCATCCTAGAGCCTTCGGCGCTTGTGAGGACTGCTCCCTGGACTAGAGCAAGCCCAGTGTGTATCCCGCAAGCATCTGGAGTGAACCAAAATTGTGCGGCACAGAGCTCACTGGTGCTCTTGCCAATCTATCATGGTCCCGTGCAACAGGAGTCATAGCCCTTGCCGTGGTGATCTTTTTCACAGTTTGGACGTATACCCTCGCAGCTCTGAGTCTGACTTTTACAGAATTCCAATCCTATAAAGCACTTGTTCACCCTTTGATTCCAATGCCCATTTGGTTTCCCACCCACTTTTGCTAACCCTTTTGTCTTGCACAGGGTGGAATGGCTTGTCATGACCATAAGTCTGATGTCATCCTGTGAGTATCTCATAATTTTTTCTCTGAGGTGATTCTGAAACAGGCAAAATTTGGCCCAGGAGATTGTTTTCTTAGACCCACCTCAGACCAAAAAGTGCTGAGGTACTCACAGAGAGAGAGAGAGAGAGTTGTTTTCAAACGGTGGGTCAGGATTGATCCGTGTCTATATCAAGTGCGTTTATCTATTTAATATTTAAGCCCTTTGGTGCCGCCTGAGTGGGCAGCACTGGTACTCCCTGTCATGTAGCAACTTGAACTTGCATGCAGGAGAACTCAATATCAATAAACCTGGAGAGTTTAGTAAAAAGCCGTGGGCTGTAGCCCAGCCGTTTCCCGGCACTGAGCCGGGGAAACTTCCTGCCACCACATCCCATTCTGAGGACGCGGATGGCTATTTTTGATAGCCTCTGATGAGGGGCTCTGCCGGGCTTACCTGGATGTTAGGAAGTTCACAGAGACTCGGGCAGTGCCTCACGGTCAGCTCATGTGGTGCGTGCTTGCTGTCGTGAAGCTTTTTGCCCCGACCAAGTAAGCGCTTCAGAACAGGTCATGCTGAGCTTTTCCACCCTGTGTTAGTGCCTTTTGCAATCTTGAAAACTCCCAGAAAAACACTTCCCTTATTCCTACTTCTCCTGGACTCTTTCACAAAGATTTTCTGTGTTTTATCAACCAAGCCTAGATGTTGCCTGCAACTTGCTGAGCTTGTCAGATTCTCATTACAATATATCAGAGCAATCCCTTCCCTGCTGCGCAGGTTGATCAAGGACAGGACCTGTCTTCCGTGTTTAAGATTTTCACCCAGTTGGAAAGTTCTTGTCCACCATGGTGTCAAAGTTCTTGTCCACCATGGTGTCAGTACTTTTTAGCTCACTGATAGTAGCTCAAAGAGCTTCACCGACTCACAACTTTGATTCTCTTGGCTTACACTCTTAACACATTTCATCAGAACACACCCAAACACACGCGTGATGAGCAAAGTGACTCATGCCAGGAGGCCCTCATCTCTGGTAATTTTTTGTCGATCTTAATCTGCTTCATCCATTGCAAAGGTTAGCAAAGAATCCACGGTCATGCAAGACAACTGTCCGCGGCGTTCAGATTTCGCCCCCAGTGCGCGTAAGCGACCAAGGGAGGCCGAGCTTGCTCGGGATTTCGCTCGGGCACAAGTTCCACCATCGAAAATATTCTTGTTCCCCCAGCTCACTCCTCGGGTTCTCGCCTGTCTACCTCGCGCGCTATGGTCTTGTGTGTGGGCCGCGAAATCGCTTCGAGGGGCGAATATCAAATTGCTTCGCCTTTGGCGGCGCAGTAATCGGCCAAGCCCAACTACCCCAGGCAACGCGGTCGCCTTTGTACGTCGACAAACCCGTTCCAACTTTCTCAAGATCAAAAAAATGGGCTTCGTGCCACCACGCACAAGTAACGATGGGGAGGAAGAGCTTGACGAGCTCGACGGACTCATGCCGCGCCGCTCTATCGACAGCATCCGCCTCGCGTCCAGCCTGCCGTCCCATCACCGCCGGAAGTCAAGTGAGCTACGCCAGGAGCGTTGGTCTCGCAACAAAGCACCTTCACGGTACTTCAGTCTATGCCGTAGCACGGCGTCCCTCCTCCTTATCCTCTACTCCTCCCTCTGCATGTTCGCCCTGTACTGGATCTTAAGATTCGTCCTCCTCCGCCACACCGCGTACGCCCACTCCGTCTTCGCCCCTCCCATGATTCCAAAACCACACAACGTCGAGCCGCTCGTGCCCGTCCTTCGCGTTTCCCCAAATGCGACCCACGCCTACCTACAAGACGAGCTCGACCAGCGTCTCGGGGCGCTCGGACTGCCCGAGTCGTCGCTCGAATGCGCCCAGTGGACAGCACAGGACGAGGTCAATTACGCTAGTTTGAAGCTTGAAGGCCCTTACTTCTTTGCGCTCAACTTATGGAACAACGAGGTCGTCTTTCCTACGTTGGCGCGCACTCTCCTCTCGCTGGCGGAACATCTGGGGCGGGACAACGTCGCGATTTCCATATTTGAGAACGGGTCGACGGACAATACGACCATTGCAATGGCTCACTTTGCAGCTACGCTCTCGGCAGCCGGCGTAGACCACACCATCGTGTCAGATCCGCGTCATACGGACTGGAAGCGAGTCGACAGGATCGCGCAACTAGCCGTGTACCGCAATCTCGCCCTCGCCCCGCTCAACTCGACATCTAGAGCGGTGCCTTTCGAGAGTGTCATATTTATCAATGATGTCTTCACATGTCCCCGAGATCCTCTGGAATTGTTGCATCAAAAGCGATTACAAAAAGCAGACGCAGCTTGCGCCATGGACTGGCGGGCTACACATTCGTGGCTTGGTTTTTTAGGATTCAAGAGCGTCAAGTGTGAGTGATTTAACCTTTTCGCGAGATCTTCCATGGATCTATAGCTGACGTTCTCTAACTCTTTCGCTAACCCCCCATCTACCTCCGTTTGCTTTTCACACCGTCTTGCACTTCTTTTGACCTCGCTCCTTCTTATTCCTCCTTCGAACCGACTACTCAGATTACGACAGCTGTACGTGACTCGTTTGCACTTCATCTCAACACGCGGCTAACGGACATTTTGTTGGTTTGCAGGGGTGCGTTCCGAAGATTTCAGGGGATCACACATTGCCGAAACTCATCTGATCTTTCAACAGGTTGGCCGAACCATCACCGGTGATATGTTCAGATCTCGCTTCGATGTTGTTGCCGAAACGAGAGACGGCATCGCCGAACTGTTTGACCAGCCAGGGTCGGAGTATTCTCGCGACCGTTGGCTAGCTGCTCTTCCCGTACCAGTTTGTACGCCTTGCAGCCCTCGGAACACAAGCGCAAACACTGACGTGGCCTAGCGCGCTTTACAGACAGCTGCTGGAATGGAATGGTTGCCATGTCCGCCGGACCCTTTCGCGGCGACGCCGGTCCTGCAGTTTCTTTCCGCAGTGCGCTCGACAATGAGAACGAGTGTTGTACGTTGACTTTCTCATGGCTCACCTGACTTTGTCTTACTTCACCTCACTTCAGCGGCATCCGAGTGCAAAACAGTCGCTCGAGATTTCTGGGTGCAAGGACTTCGTCGGTGGATGGTCAGCCCTATCTTTTCCCCTCCTGTCGCAACACTCACTGATACAATCGAACGCGTTCAGGTGGTGCCATCAGTGCACGTGACGTATGCTCAGGCGGTCTACAATCACGCTTCCTTGGTGGCTCACAATCCCACGCTCATCGAAACGACCCTGGATACTCCCCCTGAGGTCATCGAATGGGATGCGATAGAGGCGCCCGAATCCGTGGTTTGCTACGAATGGGCTCGCGGATTCCATCTGGACTTGCCATACCGGAGGACACGGGAGTCCCCTTTCCGCCGATGACCGCTAGCGCTACTTCCTCCGAGCTCTTTTTGCTTCAACCACATTCCCCATTTCACACTCGCTACTTCCGCATCCGTTTCTCTTGCACAAAGCTGCTCCTCATCGAGCCACGGACACTATTTCTTATACCCTTCCCTTCGCAGACTCCTCATTTGTCTCAGCATTATCTCCAAGCCGTACCTCCATACCACTCAACTGCCTCATCTTGATCGCATCCTGTACTACTAAAACTTCGTTTCTCCCACGTTTTAACTCGGGACAGGTCTCTGTCACAAGGTCCCTTACACCAACACATTCTCGGGTTTACTTCCCCACCCTGGTGAATGATTTGACCCCACACTCAAGGTTACTAGTCGGCCTACAATGTCACCAATCTTTCGGACTTTCGCTGGCCCATCGAAACACAGGGGAACGAGTTGGTCTGAATGGATTGCGAAAGAAAAATCAGGAATCGCCGACCATTCACTGAATCTCAACACGCACCATTTTCCCCCACAACGAAGCGCACCAGCACATCGCGGACTCCCAGCTCGTCTCGCTGCAAATCCGGAAAGTCGACGTTTACAACTACCACATCTTCAAGACTAGATTCATCCCCCCCGCTCACGTTAACATCCCACTCGATTATAACCTTGCTCGAGGATATGTTGCTGAAAGCTCGGAAGTCGAGCGCGGCATGTTTGCTTGAAGAGAACGTCGTACGGAGCTCATCAAGTTGTGCCCGTCGGGACAGACCTGCGTCGAGGAAGAGCTGTAGATGGCTCAAAAAAAGCTGCGAAACGAAAGTTAGAAAACACTGATTTATCGGTCAAGTTCGAGAGGGCTTACGTCGAGATCTGGTGCAAACGTTCGGTTTTCGAGCGCACCATCACCTTTTTCTCCCAGCGCTTCGGCCCTCCGAAGTGTAGACCCAAGATACCCTTCCGAGAGCTCTCTCAAGGGAACCCAAGGAGGAAGGGTATGATGGACGATAGTAGTTTGTGTGGGCAGGCCATCTGGTCGCGGGGCGTCGTTGGTACCGAAAACGACGTAGTAGGGTTCGTGGAACTTTCCTGTGACAGTCGTTCTAAGCTTAAAGTCCTATCGTCGGAGCAGAGGGGACATATCATTACCTTTGTGGAAAGTTTCCAATCTGACACCGACGCCTTTGCGCACAATTTGCGAGTTCTCCAGCCCATCCGCCTGGCCCTTCCCTTTCGTTTGAGAGAGCCTTTCTTGTTTCTCCCTTCTAGCTCTCTTTCCGACTTCCAATTCCACCTCAAAACATGATCGGCCCGAGACTCGGAACGCCCGGCAGAGCTCCCTCGCCTGACAAAGGCTGTCCCCCAGCGACTCGCCGTAGGTCGTTACAGGCCCTTCCATAGGTGGTCTAAGAGGAGCATGAAGGGTGAGAAGCTGCGATAGGCGAGCTGAGGGCGGGAGGATAGGAAGGGATGGCGGGGCAGTATGTGTTGTTGTGAAGCCGTGTTGGGCTTGCAAGACCACCAGCTTTTCCTGTAAATCCTTGACTAGCACACCAGAGGTGTTCTGGTGTCAGTTTGAACACACTACCTTAATACGGATGAAGGCTCTTCGGCTGCACCTTTGGATCGAAGCGCCTGAAGCGTGTCTAGCGGCTCGACAGCGGGCCTTGACGCGGGCATGGAGGGGTCTGGAGAAAAGGGGAACAGCAATCCACTCCTTGGCCGTAGAATAGCAGACAACAAGGGCAAGGCTGGGGAAGGCAGACAGTGAATTGTTTTGCTTTGAAGGGGGCGGACCAAGCTCGCGTCACGTGACAGAGAATATGCAAAGGAACCAGTTGGACGCTGGGGCTGCTACACTAAGATGATTATTGTTCCACTTCTACCCTACTCCATCAAGGTCCCACTTCTACTCATCGATCTTCCACCGCGAGCGCTCGAGTCTCTCAGACCCGACCTTCCCCTTAGCTGCGAATCAGCACTATCGCCTCTTCCTCTAGTTGTGCTGTAGCTTCGGCCTCGTGTGGTCCCATCCGAGGACGTACTGGTGACCCTTTCCAGCGTTCCGGCGGCTGGGTCGTGAGAGATGACCGCATCGTACGTCGGTGGTACCTCTCCCGCTGGTGTCTCCTCACCAGCGACGAGGCGGGCGAATAACAGGTTTTGCTCCAACGTAGCGACAGCGCCTTGGCTGTTGGCTGACGAGCTCCTCATTGCGCTTCCAAAAGCGTGGATGTTCGTAACCGGAACGTTCGCAAGTCGGCTGCCAGTCGTTCCAGGGAGGTCATGATTTACTCCGCAGCCAGGTGCGGTCCCAAAATTGGAGTAGGACGGAATGGAGGTCAAAGGACCAGATACGCTTTGAGGCACGCTTGAGTAAGCCGGCAGCGTATTTTGTGTACATCGACAGGAGAGGATGTGGATTGGCGTCTGTGACAATTTGTAAACTTTAGATACTTTGAAACAACAAAGTCGAGAAAAGCTCACTTCGATTATGACGTCCCATAGCTTCGAAATGAAAAGTGATAAGGTCGAGCTCTGCAATGAGGTGGCTTCCCGAAACTTACCTTTCGCTTGCCCTTGGAGTCCATGAAGTCGTCGTCTCCCCGTTCGACCCGAAGGACAATTTTCAGGATATGCGAGATGTTGATGTTGGATTTCTCGTGAATGGTAGAAAAGTTGAGCTTGGCCGAGCAGTCAGGGAGCTTGATGACCGATTCGAGATTCCAAGGTCCAAGAGGGTCGAAGCAAAGCGGTGTCGAATCTGCGCAATGCAAAGTCAGCAAGCCGCCCTTATAAAGTGAGTTGAGGTAGAAATGTACCGTCGGATGAGGTCGGATTGATGAAGAATGCCGCCAGCGGATGACTCTTGAGCACTTCGGCGTCGTCCGTAAAGATCGGCAGAAGCGCGTCTTTCGGATCCTTGTTTTCGAAGCGCATGAGCGGAAACTTTTTGGGAGCTTCGTGCCGAACAAGCTTCCGATCTGCATTGCGATGAGGTCAGCGTTAAGAATTAACAGCTCTCTGAACGGGCGCACTGGAGGCAAAGTAAGTCGTCTTCTGCTCTAGGACTGCAGAGACTCGATAAAGCTTAATCTTGGCCATGGGGTGGAGCCTGATTGCGATCGGGATGGTTCCACCAACAGGGAAGCTCTGGAAGGCAGTGGAGCATCAGCCCTCATGATCCGTTGTGGGGCAGAACACCGTACCTTTCCACTCAAAGCAATGTGATACTTCATCTGGGTCTCCCAGAAGCGTTCGACGACAATGCTTTCGTTTTCCTCAGTGTCATCCTGACCTGGAGACGAAACGAGGGTCACATCCGTCGTCCCAGTAAGGTTGGGCGTGAGCGCCCCAGCGCGATGAACCGTGGCTTTCAACGCGTAAGACACGGTCCCGAATTCCGACGTAATTGAAGGAGGAAGACTCGCAGCGACTGGAATCGAGATCGGGTACGTGTACGTCCCCGCTCTGAATTCTTTCCAGCCTTTTGAGAGTCCCTTGCTGACTCCACTCAAGTCATCGTCGTCCGGCCCTTCATCGTCGCTGTCCTCATCAGCCGCCGAACCCCGCAGGGCTTTCAAGGCATGTCCTCGACCCCTACTTTCGCCCCTTGATGCCTCGCGGCGAGTATCTGGGCTCTCCGCTCGTCGACCCGTCCCACGCAAGGGATCAAGACCAATGCTCTGATCACGGACTTTCGATGTGCTTTTGCGGATTGCGTCTCCGAGGCCAGCCAGGCTGAATCGAGAGGTTGGTTTTGCGGAACTGGTACGTGCGCCAGGCAAACCGCCGGCTGACGGTGTGCGCCCTGGTCTCGAGGCTGGAGGAGCACCAGTATTTGATAGTGTGGAGCTCACTCGGCGGAAATCAGGTCGGTCCGAAGTAGTCGGTCCACGTTGCGAACCGACGGATTGGTACGTTGGAGTGACCCCAGACGCTGCTGGTGTCGCGTTCGGAGGCGCGATACTTGCAAAAGGGGCAGAAGTTGCATCAGAGTTTGAGCCGGTGGTTGAAGACCGAGCTGGGGTCCTTCCTCTGTCGAAACTTGACCTGGTCGAGCCAGGGACCGGCGCACTGTTCCAGCCCGATGGGACGTCGGTATCCGAAGTTTCGACGAAGCTCGGCGCTGTAGAGCTAGAGCTAGTGGGTAAGGTATCAAGAGAAGTTTGGTGAAAGAGGTTCGGTCGCTGGAGTTGGACGGAAGGGGAAGAGGGAGGCGAAGAGGCGGCCACATCGTCTTGACTTAGGCGACTTGTGGTTGTGAGTTGGCGTGAGAGAGGTGGTCCGGGGCTATCTTCATAGAGGCGAGAAGTGCGCGATGGACCGAGTGGTGACGGTGCCGGGGATGAATCGTATCGACTTCGACCGGGAAGAGAAGGCGAGCGGCTAGTTTCTCCATTGGCGACAAGGTCGGTGACAGGATACTGTATTGGAGACGATGGGAGCGAAGCTACGGCTTCTTCGTAAGCTGGTGATGGTTCCAGAGGTTCACTCGCATCCCCCATCAATTCCAACGCGTTCGACGACGAAATTCGAGACAACGGGACACTGGACCGGCGAAAATCGTCTCGCAATGCAGCGGGACTGTCATGAAGCTCCTCTTCATGGATGGCACTATCTCGACTTGGGTATGCAAGGCCAGCACTTGACTCTCGAGTGGGCATCACGCTGGCAGCTCGTCGAGTTGTTCGACCGCGAGAGTTGTCTTCGTAACCTCCATCTCGTATCCCTGGGCCAATTGAGGCAGCTCGACGTTCGTTCGACAGTGTCGAGGCGGAGAAAAATGTGTACGTAGAGGCAATCAACACTGACTCTTCCATGACGTCGAGACGCCTTGGCCCAATACCTGCGAATCAAGTCGAATTATCAGCTACTACCTCGACAACTCAAGCGCCATATGCCTGCTAAATTCCGCACCTTCTGGCCATTCCGTGCGTGCCATTCCCCGAAACTTGACCGTTATATCTCGAATCCTGCTCGGTCGGGCGAGGGTGAGGGTGAGAAGCCCCCGAAGCATCGCAGGTGGTGGCTCATCCGCTTCTTCCGCTTCCTCGACCGTTCCGTTCCCAGTCGATAGCCCAAGCTCTGGGACTGGTTCCATTGGAGCCCTGCTCCTACTCCGGCTCCCTCGAGCGGGACTGTCGCCTCTGTCCCTCGATCTGCCGCTCCTCGATGGCCCTGGGGGAACGAACGCGTGGTCTCCCCCGCCCAACATTCCACCCAGCAGACCACGAGCTGGAGATGAGGCTCGCGAGTGGGAACGCGAGCCTGGACGAGACGATCCAGGCTGCGCGGGAGCTTCCTCAGCGCCTTGCGCCGCTTGGCGAGCTGCACGACGGCGACGAGCCCTAGCTCGTTCGTGCTCTTGTCCGCCGGTAAGAAAGACGAAAGGCTCGGTGAGGCGAATGGAGACTTGCGTCTGAGCGGGCGCCATCTAGAGAGTGTTGCTGATTTCCCTGAGCTGTTTGCCGGCGATAAGGGTCGGTTAAAAGCGTCGGGACGGCAAAGGTTGGACGGTGAAGCGGAGGCTGAACGGGCCCGCTTGAAGATGGCAGACCAACGACTCCCTCAGGAGATGTTGCAGAAGGAGAAGGAAATGGCGGAATCTGGAATCCGGTCTCCCGGCCGCCCACCCGCCGCGCCTCATTCAGCTCGGACCAGCCTGCTACCGCCGCCTGCGAAAGCCCCATGCAAGGCATGATCGCAATACGTGCGTCATCACGAAGGCGTGACGCCTATGCCTATTCAATCTACCAAGCCGAGTTTGACTTTGACGCGGCCATTGTTATTGGCATCGCAGGCGGCGTTCGCTGCAGTGGTGCTCAGCAGGTATGCAGTTACACTTGTACTATCCTCGGCCACGTGCGCGGAGGCGTTTCTTTTTATTTCTCCCATACATAGATCTCTGAGATACATAGCGCTGACTTTGTTCGGCGCTTCAGCGTTCTGCTTGGCCAATCTCACTGCCAGCTACGCACCGGGCGCCATCGTCGGGCTGATTTCCATTTATTCGCCCAACACATCGCTCACCCTTTCGCCGACCCAACCATGATCTCCTCCATTTCTGCCCTCGCCACCTTTTTCATTCGCTTATTCCCATATTCGGTCGCACCGTGACCCAGCCCTCTTTTCCTCCTCTACCCAGCGTTTTGTTCAACAATTTTACACCTGCTCTGCTGCTGTTGGCTGTATTTGCGCCTGAGCTTCTTCCTGATAACTTTGCTATCACCGCCTTTCTTTGCTCCTGTATCGGCACTGCATCAGCTCCAACACAATAATTGCCGCCCTTTCCCTTCCTATCAGTCACAGCACTTTACTAATGGAAAAAACAGATTTAAAACGAGCGCAACACCCACCCACCACACGACCCCAAATTCGAACATAACAAACGCCTTACAACAAACCTATACCTGCTTCTCCTCGCCCTCCAGTCCTTCAATGACCCCTCTCTCCCCTCTATTTCTTCCATCGCTCACGCAGATTTCCTCGACGACGACCTGGCCTTTGGCGCTGGCTTCGCCTTTGCTTTTCCTTTGCCCTTTCCCTGGAGAGCTTCTTCTCCCACCACAGCTGACTCTTCTTCCGCCTCCACAACTGTCTGTTCTCCTACTTCTTCGATCCTTCCTCCCAAAACCGTGATCTCCTGCTCAACGGGAACGATTGCGGCCGAACCAGAACCAGAAGCAACTGGCTGCTGCTCCTCTTCGACAACGTCCTTGGCACTGGCGGCGAGCTTTGCCTTCTTCCTTCTCTTCATCATTGCTATGAAAGATGAATGTAAATCGGTCAGTAATGTGTTCAGCCCGCAGCCACTTTGTGTCACCACGCGGCACCAAATGGCCCACCCGTTCACCCGTCCGCGTACTCTGTCCCCGGCCAGCCCACAGGCATCGCGACGAGCTCTATTCCCCTGTCGGACGGTTCTGCAGAACAATCT
>JASZXU010001008.1:0-11048 GCA_035521515.1 Phenoliferia sp. Uapishka_3
TACAACCTACTGTAACTTACAGGAGGAAAGGGGTGAATAATGTGGGTGAGAGATCGGAAAGACCTGTGATGTGTGTTCGAAGGGAAGCTTTGAGAGGCGACGGAGCTAACGTCTCTCGTAGAAAGCAGGTTGCTGTGGTAACCTCTTTCTTCCAAAAAAGCCTCAAATGACTATCAAATACAACCCACGACCTTCACTCGCACCCAACCGCGTACTTGCCTTCGCACTTACGAGGACCTACATGTTAATCTGTGCCGGTAAGCTTCAACATCTTCAAAGCTTGCAAAGCATGACATTGTAGTAAGTTTCGAATAAATCCGAGTGTACCTACTTGTTTCTTGGGTAGCCGAGGTTCAGCGAGAAAACGATGTGGGGAGGGAGCGTCGGGGAGGCGCGAGTGGAAATGGCCGCGAAGTCGATAGCTTTGCGCGCGCGGAGGCGTGGATCATAGTAGGCTCAGGAGGCTTCATTGAAGTAGCTGCGAAGTCGAGAAGCTTTTGTCTTCGACAGATTGGCGAGGTCCACAACAATAGCGGGCGAGGGAGCCGCACGGTGCTGACTTGCAATTGTTCGCGTCGCAGATTCGCTGTGACACGCTCATGAACTTGGGAGTCACATCAAACGGATAATCCGAATCTACGACGAATGAACTGTAGTAAGAAAGCTTGTCCTCCGCCGGCCTTTCCTCCTCCCACATCTCCAGTCAGTTTGTCGCTCGGAGACGTCACTTCAAAGCAACCTCAATCGTCCCCGCCACGCGAGAACGGGCTCCGTCCTTATAAAAAGCTCTAAGTGAGGGATTGCGCTTGTTTCTGGACTGAGTCGGGGGTGCGCGAGGAGGAAGTCGTGGGGAGCTTCGCGAGAGGCACGCAAGTCGGGCCTGGGCTGCTTGAAGTGAGGCAACAGAGACACCGTCGAGCGGTTTTATAGAAGAGGTGGGCAACAAACCCTGCGGTGGATGCTTTTGTTTCCTGGCTGTGTCGGGAGTCTGCGAGAAAAAGACGTGGGGCTACGTGGGGGGACTCGGATGAAGGGGAAGCGCCGGGTTGATAGGCAAGTTCTCGCGAGCCAAATTTTCCCTTCCAGCTTTGCCTGGGAGCAAGCTGAACACCATCGAAGCAGGAGTCAATGAATTATGCGCGGTGTTAGGAATAGATCTGGCTGACGAACGATCTCGCAAGCGTCCATTGAAGGACGTCACTGCCTCTTCCACCTCATTGTGCGACGTCGTTTGACTCCCCTCACTGCAGGTGGCAAGGTAGCCCGGCTATTTACTCGGCGGGATGTGTTTGTTTCTTGGGTTAGGTCGGGACTATGCGAGAAGTGTGGACAGGGTTTCAGAAGGAGCAGCCACGGACCGCGAAGGAATCTAGCGTTTGTGCGAAGGATGGGAGCTCTCGCGAGGTGAGCGCCGGCCCGATTGTCGATGTTTGTACTTATTGATATTTCAAGTTTTTGAAAATCTTACGGGTCGGTACACCGTTTTTTGCGCGCTCTCCGCCCGCGAAGTAAGATAACCTGCGGCAGGCGTTTTGGCGAGATGATCAATCATCCGCAAGCACCACAGATACCGCACGGTGCGCTAACTATCATGAGTGTTTCCTGGCTGATCGGGATCTTGCGAGACATGGGACTAGAGAGGAGGCGGGAGGAAAAGGCTTTGAAGCGCCAGAACGTCGGACTACGGATGTTTCGAAGTGGGACCTCGGACCTGTCTGCGGCTGGTGCGTTCAACTCTTCATAAGCCTTTCTCCTTGAATCTGAAACATAGTTGTCAATTCAAATTTCTGGTGCGTGCGAGAGATGTTTGCCAGCTTGGTAGGAGGGGAAAGATGGTGGCGTCGTCGCACAGAAGGGTACCAACGCTGAAACAGAGAATGGCGCATTGTCACCTCAAGTTCATATTATGTCAAATCATCCAGTCTTTCTCCTCATGCGCTAGAAACCCTTTTGGACCTAGAGTCCCGACGTAGTGCCAGATCATGTGAAGAGCGCCTTCGCGAGACGTGACAGCACTCACCTCGGAAGCGAAGTCCCCTAGTGGAGAAGTTGCTGTTCTGAGTCTCTTTTAGAGCTCCTACTCAGTCGGAAACCCGAGCCGGGTTTCCTGCTTTTTTTTTTTGGACGACATCGGCAGTCTCCGATGAGGCCGGGTCAGCTTGAAGGCCAGACCTGTTAGCCTCAGACATGAGGCAGACGGCAAGCGGGTTTCGCCGGTTTGCCTGTATGTAGTGGTTTGAGAGCCTGTTTCCCAGAGCTAGAAAGGTGGACTGCGGAGCTGGTCGCCCCTCCCAGGAATCCTTCGACAATCTCTTGAACGTAGGTCGCGTTCCATCGCCAGCTCGGATTTTGTCTCGTCTTTTTGACAAAGGTGGGGCATTTTCACTTCATTCACTGAGTGCAAGAAGTATGCTGAAGCAATGAGCATCACTTCCTACCAGCACTTTACCAATCGCACCGTCCAATCCTCCTCTCCGACCCTCTCAAAGTAACACTTCTCCGCCCCCGCAGGATGGCCATTGGAGTTTTCCAGCACCAAAACTTTGATGTTGTCCATCTTGAGAACACCGAGGAGCGAGTATAGTAATGGATGTTGCCGGGCGAGCTGCGAAGGTTTTACAGTGGCTAACCACGCGATTCCGGTGGTGTCGAACCAGCCGACCAGCCGAAGAGTAGAAAGCGCCGGGAACGGCCCGGCGGGATCGGTGAAGCTCGAGAGGGCGGTGAAGGTTGTCTGGGATACAAAGCAAGTGAATGGGATGAGCGTCTGGCTGTTTCGCCTGTACGAACACGAAAAAAGGGCGACGAACAGCGGTGAGGAGGTCCGGTTTTTCTACATAAGGAGCACGTGGACAGGTGCAAAGGCTTAGCAATCGGAGGTTTGGCATTTTGAGGTCGTCGAATAGTCCGTCGACGGCGAAATCTGAAGCTACCGGAAGGGAGAGGTTGTGTAGGGGAGTTTTTGCCATCCATTTGAGGAGGGTACAAACCGAACTCGTGGCGGCGTTTCGAGCAAAGTGGCCTCGCTCGTCAAAGAGACATTCGAGGCCTTGGAGGCGCAGGGACTCTGCATTCATCGGAGGGGTCTGATTAGGAGATAATCGTCAAGTGCTGCTCGCGATTCCGGCGTGACCAGATGTCACGCACCTGGTTTGAAAAAAATCCGGGAGCGTTGTGTGGCTGTCCCGTCCATTCCATTACGATGTGACGAACGGTGCTCTTACATGCCCAGAGCTTTAAAAAGATGTCACGGGAGCTAGACGACCTCCGGTAGTACAGCTCGATGGATTCCACGATATTGGGTGGGTGCGTAAGTTTCCCAGCTTGAGCCGAAGTACAGAGTAACCCGTCACCGAATACGTTGGACAGTATTAGGTGGGTAACCCGTGGTGCACATCTTTCCAGAAGCGTGTTCTTCGGGGTCACTTTAACAGTGACGTTGGAGATAGCGAGGACGGCGAGCTTGGGAAGTCGGGAGAGCGCCTTTTCGACCAGTGTCGGTAGATGTATGGCGCCAGACAATGGCGCAATAGAAGCCCTGGTCACGTTGACTAAAGTAGCGACGGCGGCAGTTGGAAGAGAAAGTCGCGAGTCCTTGGACACTTCCAAAGATATGGACGTCGCGGCCTCTCTGATCCCAAGGTCGTTCTCGAAAATGCTCGCAAGGAGCTCGTCGATTTTGTTGAGCGCTTTGCCTGGAATGGAGATGGCGGAGAAGAGGATGGGGGAGGTGATGGCTGAGATTTGACGATTCACGAGTCGCAGGCTCCCAACTTTGCTACCACCGAGAGGAGCGACTTCACAGGCGATCTTCGTGATGAGCTCGGAAGGAAGGCTGAGGAAAGATTTCCCTGCGTTGTAAGCGTCAATACGCTTGCCCCTTCACTACAAGATCGCGACGTACCACCGATGACTGTATCATCCTCCGAGTCGGATAAGCTGTCCGAAGAGTCTGAGCTGCTCGATGTGTCTAGAAAAGGAAAGATTATAATTCGATCGTGTCCACAAGATGCTCCTTTCTTGAAGGACTCACCTGATGACATCGAAGCCTGAAGCCCAAAGTTTGGCCTCAAAGGGGGACGCGGAGGGACTCGCTGTGGCGGATCGGATGAGCTGTCCGAAGAGTCTGAGCTGCTCGAGGTGTCTATGAAAAGGAAAGATCATGCTTCGATCGTGTCCACAGCATGCTCCTTTCTCGAAGGACTCACCTGATGACATCGAAGCCTGAAGCCCAAAGTTTGGCCTCGAAGGGGGACGCGGAGGGACTCGCTGTGGCGGAGCAGGAGCTGTGGAGCAAAGTATCAGATCGCAGGACCTTCAGCGGGAATGAGTAGTCAGTGTCACTGAGATTGACGGAGAAAGAGCTGTGGGTGAGAAAACGAGATGTCAAAGCGTGCTGGAGGATTTTTTGGACGCACTGCCTCCCCACGACTTTTCCACTCGGTTCCTTGCCCGCCCAAATCCGCAGCTTGAATTTGAAGGCAGGATAGTTTTGGATAGTTGCCACATTACTCACAGCTTCACTTCCCATACTGTACTCTCACGCCTCTGAAGGACTCACCTGCGCCATTCAACACCTCCATCTCTCCTCACCAAATCCGAACCTCCGAAATCAACGCATTCGGGCTCACGCTCCGAATTTTTCTTCGGCTGTCCCCTCTCCAAGCAACTCCAAGCTTCCGACCCATCCCAGCCTGCGAACCCCTAGGATCGAGTACAAGAAGAAAAGTTTGGCGTCGAGTGGATGAGAGGTCGTTGGGTGCGGAGTACCGACGTAATTTCGGTGGCGTCGGACTTGGTCGGACCAAATTCAGAATGATTCTCAGTGGTCTGACTGGTGTACTCTCAAAGAAATCTCACAGCGTCCATCATTGCGCCCATCCCCACCCAAGCATCCTTCCAAACAAAATCTCAGCGTTCGCAACGATGCTCGCCCCCATCGACGAGTGTCGCGACACCTTATCGCCGTCGACCCTTGCTTTTATCATAATCCTCCTCCCTTCTTGCTTCAGTCCTCTGCAAAAAGTCTTGCTTCTCGAGGTAGCCATCCTTGCGCGCCTTGGTGAGGTCGTCCGACAAGTCTTCCTTATCCACGAACCTGCGTTCAGGAGGAGCGTCAGCATATTGCGATCCAACTAGGCAGCCAGGCAGAGAAAACTCGCTTCTTCCAATCCAATTTTGACTTCTCCAGCGTATTCAATTTCGCAGGCTTCCCGAGCGAAGCAGCCAACGACGAAAGACCACCACTCTTCGCGCGTTTCGGTCCGGGTTTCGGTTTTAGAGGTTCTAGAGGTGCAATTGGCGGAGTGGGAGTAATGTTCGTGTGGTCGGTCGGCTCTTCGGCGCCACCAAAAAGTGCGTCTTCCGCTGACGTGCTGGGCCCCTTGCCCTTCAGATCCGGTAGTGATTTCGCTATAGATGCTGGCGGGAGTGATTTCTGCTTCGCCAGCCAGACTTTCGCTTCTTCAGAATCTTCGAGGACTTCTTTCTCTTGCCTGTTGCCGCACCACCGGACGTCAACTTCAGCCATCGAAGGAACGCCCGCCACCGTCGCCCAATTGCACGCACATGATAGTCTCGCCTACGAAATCATACTGGACAGTGATCTTGATCTTCTTGGGAGAAACTTTGGCGACCTCTGCTGACGCGCTGGTTCCCTGATCCTCCGGCGCGTTGAAGCTCGCCCACAAGTCGTCCACCGCCGCTTTCGTGAGCCTGTCGCGTCTGCATTAGCTCCAGTTCGACGTTCCAGGGAATGTAGCGAGACTGACACCGGCTCAACAGGTGTTATCTCTACTTTTGCTTTCTTGGCGGGTCGCTCTGCCTCCGAATCGCTCGAGTCGTCCGATTCTGAGCCTGCGACAAAATCCTCATCTTCGTCATCGCTCGGTAGAAGGTCGGCCGTCGCCAAGGTGGAAGCAGTTGGCGCCATTTTGCTGGTGTTGGTGCACGTCGGACGGGAGGGCGTCGAGATCATCAAAGTGCGCGACGGACGCACGCCTCTAGTGGCGCACTTGGAGTGGCACTGCGGCTGCGCTCTCGCCATCTTGCCATTGTGCCGCCCTCAACAACACCTTTCACTAGTCAGGAGCTTACGAAAAGACGTAAAAGGAGGTTGGGGACACGCCAGGCTTTACTCCGATGTCCCAAACGACGAGCGGAGTGTTGTTCGAGACGACGCTCCTGTCGTGTCTCCGAGGAATCTTCTTCCTCGCCTGCCGCCACTATGTCAACATTTCACTCTTCTCCGGCCTTCGATCAGTAATACACGAGGATACAATCAGCAGTGACACCGATTCGCCAGATCTTGGCGTTATCGCACTAGACGACGCTGAGAACGGCTACTTCAACTCGTCAAATGGGCTGAGCAGCTCGAGTGCGGCGGGTGGGAGTGGGAAAGGGAAAGCCCGGGCAAGGAGTAACAGTCAGGAGGAGAATGTGGCTGGGGGTTCAGGTGTGCCGCTGTTGTCGCCTCGCAAGACTCAGCCGAGGAGGGACTCGGCAACGCCTCCACTTCGCGCACCAGCTTCAACTTTGGCCTATCCGGGCTTGGCTACTTCCCTCTTCTGTCTATGCTTCTCAGAGAGCTGCATGCTCTTCACCCTCGTGCTATTTGGTGAAGCAGTCGGAGACCGGTCAGCCCCCATTCGGAGTTGCGTTCGCAGTTCGTCAACTCACACCCGTACGGACGCAGTACTCGAACTCTTAACTGGTCAATTTCACTCCTCGCACTCCTGTCCCTCATCATCTTCATCATCCCACTCGGACTATGCCTACTCCTTACCCACCGAACACGCACCACCGTCGCACGCACTGTCACTCTCACCCTCATTCCGTTCGCCATCTATCTCTTCCTCTTCTATCGAGTCGGATCCTACATTGCATCAAAAATTGTGGTGGAAGGCTCACATAGCATCGGTGCGTTCCGTTCTTTTATTCTAGCTTTAGTGCGCAACGCGACGTAAGCTGACCGAATGAAGGACAGGTCTGATCAATGCTTTGCTTTCGCGAGTCTGCGCACCGGGCGTAGTCCTCATCGCTTCCCTTTCCGGAGGTGGAGCAGTGAGCACAGCCTGGGAAGCCTTTGAATGGCGTTCCATCTCATCCTCGTTCGTCCTTTTTCCCTCAAACCCTCTCACATCTAACCTCCCAACTTCGCAGCGAGCCCGTGACCGACGCCCAAATCATTTCCGCCGAACGTTCGCTCTACCGAGCTCGACTCGACATCCAGCAACGCACCAAAGCGCTTCAAACGGCAACACAGAACGCCAACGAGGAAGCCGAGGAAACAGCTACTCAGAGTGTTTTTAGCAGGTGGACTTCGAGTACTCCGGCGGCGGCTCAGTTGGCGAGCTTGCAGGTCGAGTTACAGGCGATGGAAAGTATGGAGATTCAGATGGTTAGGGATGTGGCGGTCTTGAGGAAGAGGAAGGAGTTGAGGGAGATGGGAAGGACGGTCAAAGGAAGGATGTGGCTCGCTGCTGGGTGGGCGCTCAGTATCTATTGTATCTGGAGGGTGTTTGTGGTGCGTCCCAATGTTACTTCGTCGACTGAAAGTAATCTGACAAATAATCGGACTGCAGTCGTGCATCAACCTCGTCTTCGGCTACTCGCAGAAACACCATTACTCGACCACCACCCCCTCCGAAGATGGAGCCCCAATCACAGAAGCACCGCAAGGAACCGACCTTCTCACTTCTCTTGTTGGACGACTTGCTATCGCTCTCGACGTTGATATCGACATCGCAAGTTGGTCGAGGTTGATTGGTTTGGTCTTGATCGGAGGGATCATTTTGGCGAATATGCGAAATGTGTTGGGGAGGGTATCCAGGGTGAGCTATATCCCTTGTTTGTGGAGAGTGGGAGGTCTGCTGACTTTCCTTTCATTGAACGCAGATCTTCAAAGCGACATCAACAGGTGTCAGCGCTTCCTTCATGCTCCTCTTCCTTGCTCAACTCATGGTCCGCCCGATTTTCTATCCAGAACTCTTTTCTTTGCTGACACACGAGCTCTCTCTCACAGTCCATGTATCTCCTCACCTCGCTCATCTCCCTCCCTTCCTCCCCCTCCGAATCCAGCGCCATCCTTCTCGACACCCTACCCGCATTCGACGTCTTCTCTCGCCTCTTCGATTCCGTCTTCCTCTTCTCCGCTGGAACGGTTTTTGTTTTGCGATGGATCGAGCGCAAGATTCGGGTCGAGGACATTCTCACCTCTTATTCGTGACCCCGACTCACCCACTTTTTCTCGACATCCCCCATCCGCCACATTGCATTCGTTGTTCATACCAGCCATTGAGTCTCTTTTCGGTTTTGCTGGAGGTGTTTACACCGGGAGTCCTTCGCCCTTTTGCGGTTCCGACGACCCAGGTAGTCTTAGATTTTGTTGTAAAGGACGCTTCTTTCGCATCCTTGCCGCCACCCGGCCGCTAAGTACCCAGTCTTTCGCTTTACCCTGACGATTCCTTCTGTCTGCGATTTTCAGAATATCGGGCGTATAAGAAGGGTTGGCTCTCATTGATCGTCGCTGCACCGCAGGATCATCGAGGGCTCCAAGAAGCTCCTCTTTCTGAGGGTCGTCAGTTCTCTCTTTTTCTCCTCCTAACCACCGTCTTCCTTCCGAACAAAAATCTCTCCTACCTGCGTTAACCTTTCTAAACATGAGTATTCAACCTCCCGTAGAAGACGCAAAACTATCTCAAGCGATTGGTATGTCTCAAGTCCTGGGTCGCTCGGCGCCTTCCTACCCGAGCCATCAACTCACTGACATGTGGCCCCTCCCTTCCCTTCCCGCCACGACCTCTTATTCAACAGAAACAGCAAAACCAAACACGTCAGAGCCTCACGACCCGACCTACGGCCTCTCCTTCATCCCTCCGCCCAACGCTTCCCTTCAAGTCGTCGCAGCGTGTCGTATGAAGCACTGCGACCTCTTCCTACAGATGTGGAGAGCTTGTGAAGAAAATGCGAAGAAACACGGGATGGAACTCTCCAAAGCGGACTCCGAGGAGATGAAGACGTCGAGAAAGAGTCTCCGCGCGATTAAGCGTCTCCTCACGCAACCCGAAGTTTCGCAAGATGGGTCCTTCCAGCAGGTGTGTCTTCCATCTCTTCGTACTGGGCTATTCTTGACTCGTGAGAGCACTTTCTGACGGAGAGATTACAGATACTCCTGCTCGTGGAAGGCGAGATCCTGCTTAGCGCCGTCGCCATCAACGTCTTGAGCGGTCCCTTGAGGTTATTCGGCCCAAAATCTACCCTAAACAGTACTGGAGCCGAGGCCGATTCCAGTTTTTTCGAGGATTCCGACCTCAATCAGAACCTACAGTTTGCCATCAAACATTTCGGCGACCAGTCGCTCGAGTCAATCATCGCAAGTCATGAGGAGGCTGGCAAGACGTCAAAGGAGTTGAAAAAGAAGCTTCTGGATAGTCAGGTATGATGAGATTTTTTTCCAGACTCCAAATGAGAATTCTCAGACTGATCTTCCCTCCAAAAAGATCAAGCGACTAGAAGCAAGGCGACTTCCCTGTTTTGGAACTCCTCGGAGTCCACTCGCGTCAAGTTGGACTGTCGGCGCTCTCCTAAAACGACACCTTCCTCTTCCTTCTCTTCCTGCACTCCCTTATCTCTTCGGCCAATCAAATCCCTCGGACTTCAAATACCAAAATTTGATCATACGCCAACCTTCACCCATCTCTCCCCCCAACGTCGTACAAGAATACGTTAAGCGCGGCCTCATTTCCGGCGACCTTTTCTCCAACGCCACAAAAGAGCTGGAGGGAAAGATAGCCGAAATTTCGGAGGAAAAGACGTACACAGACGATGGTTGGGAGCTGACGAGATACGAAGACTGCGAGGAGGGCATGCTCTTGGAGATAATAGACATCGCTACTCGCCTGAGAGCTAGCCTCGACAAACCGGATTTCGCCTGGAACGGATCCTTCGAGCAGGTATTGCTGCATTCTTAGAATATTAGGCAAGATTCGCATCGCTGACTTCGGCCTCGCTGTCACAGGACCTCATCTTCCTCGAGAGTCTCACCGCAGAGCTCAAAGGCATGATCACGATCCTTACCATCTGTCAGAGGCGTGGCATCATCAACGTTCGGGAGCTCCTTACATTGGATGATACTGCTCATGTCGAGCTCGTAAAGCTCAGCAACGAGGCTCTCACGGCGATGGGCGACAGCACCGTTTTGTCGGTCAAGGCGGATGCGGAGGCGAGTTTGGTGGAGACGATGGAGTGGCATGATCGGGTCATCAACGTTCAGGTCAGTCGACTCGGCAAACGTCGAGAGCAGCCTACTAAACCTGCTTTTCCCAAAGATTTCTCGACTTCAAGAAATCCGAGCTGCGTGCTGGTGAACCATGCCAATGAGCGAAAGGTGGCACCGGCTTACGGTATACAAACATGTTCGTGGCTTCTCTCCTCTCCCCGATTTTTGAGCCTAGCTCACTCTTTTGTCGCTACTCACAAAAATAGGCAGACTTTGTTGCTCGCAGTGCTGGCGGACTCGGTTGAGGCTGCAGCGGGCTGGGAGATTTTTTAGGCGTACTTGTCTTCATGAAACTTGTCCGGATATGTGCTTTCCTACATGTGCATGATATCTCAACTTAGGTCGAGCGAACTTCCACTCTTGTCTTTGGCGAACGTCAAACGAAGTTGCTTTGTCAGCGCCAGCTGCGGGAGGGAAGGGAATGGCGGTCGGCGTTGACGTTGTGGCCTCAAACGCCCTCAACTACTACCAAGATGAAGTTGACGACACCAGCAGTGCTCAAGGTAAGCTTGGCCTGCGTTCGACAGCCAGGAATGACCTACTAACGCGATGTCGTCCGCTCAGCTCGCGCCGTCGTCTTCTCGTTCGATTTCTGTCCTCTCGCCCGCCCTCGCCCAGGCGACAACTCTCCCTTCATACCCCAAAACAGGTACGTAGATGTCTTTCATCGCGCTCACCCTCTCAGCTGACGCCATGCTGCCCGCGCGCTCGTCGCTCTTGTTTTTTCCCTGCTTCAGCCGCACCAACACCATACCACCCCTTCGTGCAC
>JASZXU010001009.1:0-11044 GCA_035521515.1 Phenoliferia sp. Uapishka_3
TTCCGAACCAAAATCGCTTCGAGCTGCCGCCGCCACTCTTTTCGACCCCACACCTCCCTCCCCCACTCGTAGGTTGAGAATCACTTACACTTTCTCCACACCCATCCCCTGCGGCCCTAGTCCCAGAAGACTCAACCTTCCATTTCCAACCAGTCCAACTATCCCCAAAGATGTCGAAGTCAGCTTCTCGCACCATTGGCAAATGCTAGGTCGCCTAACGAGCTCGGCTCACAGTTTGCTGATCCAGCCACGGCGAGCTTGTTCGGAAAGAATGGCGAAAACGCTATTGAGTATGCTGCGAAGCTGTAGGTACAGAACGTTAGACTGCGAGTCGGGGAGGAGAGTAAGTGCGACGACGAACCCTTCTGTTCGACAGCGCTTCTGACTCGTGCCTGGCGGACCGGGTGGAGGGAACGCCATTTCGAAGGATTGTACGGCGTGATCGAGTTATTTGTTATAATCGTGTGGTGGGAAAGGAGAGACCGGTTGCAGGCGAGGTTGCCGGATTAGCGCAAGCGGAAAGCCGGCGTCGCCCAACTTCTTCTTCTTCAGCATCGACTCTTCAACTTTCCTTCAGCAAGCCGCATACTTTACCGAGCACACCTCCGATTCACTCCAGACATCTCACTCGGGCCAGCGCCTCACCTCATTACAGGCGTATCACGCACGCGTCGTCGAACCCCAACCATCCTCGACTCGCTCTCGCTCCCTCAGGACCTAGGACCACAACTTACGGCGCTGGAGTGGTCAGTCGAACGTAGAATGGGCTGCGGTGGTCTCTGGGCTTGGCAGATTCCCGCCTGGTCGCGCTCCTCACCTTGCTCTTAACTTGGTGACACCGATAACACTGCTTGCGTCCGACTTCCACGACTCTTTCTGTCGAGCTTGGTTGTTCATCGAATACACCTCTGCTTGTCTTCAAGTAGCGGTGGCGAACGTTCATTTATTGTCAGGACGTCTCGAACAACGACACCGGACCCCGAGATTCGAAGGTACGTCAAAATTATAAACCTGTCTCGAATTCCAGTCGAGCTATCAGGCTGATCAAATCAAACGAATGTTGCAGCGTCTCCTTGCCTGCTTTGGACACCCGCGATACTGGCAAGGGTCGATGGATCAATGGCTGTTGACTGCTGGAAGGGAAGTTGCGAAACACCTACCAAATCCTAGGCCTCCTTCCTACGCAAAGATCCCATAGGAAGTCGGAAGTACGATGACTCGTCCGTGAGTAGGCCTGCCACGCCGACGTAGAAGCTCGCAAAGGCGCACTGTCGCATCCCTCGTCTCTCGTAAGTCACCGCTAAAATTCGGGGAAGGGAAGTTGACTCACGACTAGTCCCATACCTCCAGCAGCGTGAAGAATCTTGGTATTGCTGGAGTTCCAGTATGAACAGGCGTGAAGGAGGAGGGTGAGGTTCCAAGAGACCATCCATGACTGCAGAACGAAGCTGGCGTCAGTTTCGGAGTCTTCAGAGCGAGGGAATGGAGGAAACTGAACGGTCTGACTTACCAGCACGGCCACAGAGGAACGGATAGACCCGATTGTGATGATGAGACTGACGACAAACCAAGCTGGATGGAACGACATCGGTAAGTACTATTCCGGCTTTACTCCACATAAGATTTGCATACTGATGAAGAAGATTCCAAAAGCATCGTTGATCTCGAGTGCGCCAGCACCAGTCGCAGTATAGGTTCCAGCAGTCCCATCGTACGTTCCCGTGATGCCGAAGAACTGGTCACACCCATGGTCAGAAGAAACAAAGGGCTAACGAGATACTACAATACGCACAGGAATGAAAAGCATCGCGTATCCCCACCTGTACAAAGTTGGTAAGTACGCCGCCTCATCGCGACTTCGCGAGCACGCACCAGAAGAGCGCAAAGCTCGTGAACGTCTATGGCAGTAGGTTTCATGAGCTTACGATCAATACATCGCAGATAATGAAAAAAATGGTTCTCACGACCGCACCAAACGAGTTCCCAGCGGCGAACTCGCAATTTCCCGCGAATAGCTCAACGAGTCCTCCGATGGCGACAGCAAAAGTAACACCGGCGTTGGGAGTGATGACACCTCGCGCTCCGACACTATACAAACTCATCAGGAGGACTGTTCCTGCGAAAGAAAGGCAGCCGAGTGGCATCGCGTTCGCCGACTACGTGCAGACCTTCAGGTCAGTCTCTCGCGAGATGCAGCGCGCCGGAGGAAAAATTGACAGACCTTGCGATGGTAAGCAGGGATGGCATGAAGCTCATCATGAGCAATGTGACCTCCAATTGTCCTCTGTCGGCTAAGAGTGGGCGAGTTCGCCGCATCGTACTCGAGGTCTCCAGGTCCTGCTGGTGTCTTGACCTCAAGATTTTGGCGCTCGGCAGCAACTTCGTTGGACATGGTGGGGCTGATGGGAGTGGTGGAAGTGGGAGATGGAAGAGTTGATTTTCGGACGATGGAAACTTTCGACCAAGAGGAGATGATGCCGCCGCATGCAGGAACTACACACGAGGTCCGTTCGCATCGCATCGTTGCCTAGCGCGTACATCTCTCATCACATTCTCCGCAGACATCGATTCACGTGGAGATACTCACCTTCAGCTTCATGAGCTTCACGACAGAAAAATCCCCTCCAATCAATTTACATGGACGTCCACTCGCCGCTCGAAGAGCTTGGGATCCCCACTCGGCCCCACAGAAAACGCTCTCAGGTAAGAAAGCGCCGCTGTCTTCGGCATACCAGATGCACGAGGCAGAGTTTGTCCGCATGTACGTCCAGCCTTCCTCAGACTTTTCTACGTCGTATCACCTCCTGCCACGCTGCATCCTGTCTAACGCGAATCTAGCAGAAGAGTTTGCCGTGCCCCAACGATTCATCCTTCTACCACTCCGCCACCCACCTTCTTTTCGTCTCCCCCGTCGTCTTCAACGTCCTTCTCACCCTAGTCGATATATTCAAACATGAGCGGATTGGGCATCAAGCGTCAATTTGGACTGGCTCCAGACCCATATCGCCATGAGACGGTCGATGCGACTGACAAGCTCCCGAAGCTCGTCAAGTCGAGGTACCAGTCCGACTCTGATCAAGTAAGACGATCCTCCTGAAGCTTTTCCTTCACTACTGAAGCTGACTTATGCTTCCTCGAACAGCCTGGCTTCCCCGTAAGAACAATTTTCCCTTGAAGTCGAGCCTGGGACTGACAGATTACCGCGCAGGTGTACCACCGTCACATTGCTAGTCCTTTGGCCCTGGGTGCTCTCGCATTCGGAGCCGCGATGTTTTGCCTGGGACTCTGTCTGGTCCACACACGCGGCGTTCAGTCGACGGTTATCTTCATTGCGATTGGTCTTCCCTATGGCGGTCTTGGGGTCATGATTTCGGGGTAAGTACTTTTGATCTCGTAAAACTGAGCCAGATGACTAACTTGCATAATCCTCCAAGTCTCTGGTAGTAAATCGAACTCGCAATAGGGTCTTGTCAAACGCCTGACCTACGTCCCTCCTCCAGCTTCCCTCAGGGAAACACCTTCGGCTTCACTCTCTTCACCCTTCTTGGTGGCGTTATCATGGCGTTCACTCTCCCCGATATCGCTTGGTTTGGTTCGTCACCCGTCTTGCTCAATGCCATTCGCCCGCAAAAGCGCTGACCTTTCATTTTTCGTAGGGATTCAGACGGCCTACCTTGAGGCCGCTTCCTCCATTCTGCAAGGTGTCGCTGACTTGGAGCAGGCTATCAGTGGGCTGAAATTCATACTGGATGGTGAACTACAAATCTAACCATGCTCTGTTTCAGGTATCGTCGCTTGGAGCGCCTTTGTTGTAGGTCATGTCTCGGTCGCCAACTTGTCGAATCACTGCTAAGTGGAGCGCACTGTCCTAGATTATCTTCGTCTTCCTTTTCGCGAGCTTGAAGACTTCGCTCCCGGTTTTCGGATTCCTCCTCGTGACTGCGCTCGGAATGCTTCTGTACGTGGACTTCTGAGAAAAGGAAACATTGGGACAGGACTGACGTCGAGTCCTGCGAAAGGTACGCCGTGGAAGCCATGAAGACGATGGACTCAGCAGGAGTTGTGAGTTTTTTCTTAAAGCAAGTGATCGTTTTGCGCCAGCTGCTGATTACTCCTCTTCCAAGGGCGCTGGAGCTTTGTGGATCGTTGTTGGTCTTGTGTTGTTTTATGTCGCAGCGGCAGACATGCTGGCCGACGAGGGCTTCCACTTCCTCCCACTCTTTACCCTCCCCGTCCTCCACAAGTAGATTACTCATGCGATATTACCTTAGTACTACTTGTGGACCGCTGGAATTGAATGGCGGACTGGCGCCGCCTTTGAGAAGCAGAGTGGATCTGGGCGTCCGAAATTTCTCATCTCTTTACGCACCATTCTGACTTGCGGTGCTTGACAAGGAAGTTCGACCAAAGTAGCTTCTATACTGGACACAATCCTTATCATCGCGAAGGGAAGGACGTCCTCAATGCTCGTGACCGTGAAATCCTTCTCGAGCCCACGCGCTCGAATCATACTTGAATACAAAAGATGCCTCATGAACTTCTTTTAGCTTTAAGTGAAGTTGATTGCGCGTATATTGTTACTTGTCAAACAAATAAGGATACTGAAAGCCTGTCCCACCATAAGGGTCCCCATACACATCGCCGTGCAAGCCACCGAGTCCCTCGTGGAATGCTCCGGGATGAGGGTGCCCGAATCCTCCGCCGTGATGCTGCTCGAAACCTCGGCTCAGCTCTGCGTTTTTCGCCTGGAGAACAGCGATGTCTACGCGAAGCTGGCGAATTGTTTCGTGGAGCTTTCGACAGCCGGTCGCCAAGTGGGTATCGACTTCCTTTTTGGTCCCGATGAAAGTGCAGAAGCCGTCCTCTGCATCTTCTGAATACTTTTCGCATCTGGAATAAGGTTTTGAGCAACGTTTGGAGACGTTTTAAAAGTGCTTTTGAATGAACGCTCACCTGTAACTTTTGCACGCTTCATCATGGGCGGCAAGTTTGCTCAAAACCATCGTCTCTTTACACCCATGCTTTTCTCGCGGGCAAGGTCTGATGTCAAGGCGACAGAATCTTGCGTGAGTGCCCGAAGACAAATCTTCGGGGCGACAAGGATCGAAACATGCTGGGCACGCAACATCACACTGTGTAGATGCCTCAGCAAAAAGTCCAAGTGTGAGAAGTGTCACAGATAGCATACCTGATGTTCAGCGCTTTTTGCGAAAGGTCCTTGCCAAGAGCAGGGAATCTTCCGTTTACTTCGGGCGTCGAAAGTCTCGCTGACGCACCGTACTAGGACACTGTCCGCGTACTTTTGCGACCCAGATCCAATGCTTCCGCAGCGATTTGGATCTATAGGGTACCTGCATCTCGGGCAGTAGGGTCTTCCTCTGCCAACCAAAGATTTTTGGAGGGGAAGGTGACTCAAACAGGCGCTGCAGCAGTGGTGTGATTGACCACAGGGAATGTTGAGCCCGTTCTTGACTAGAGAAAATTCGCTTTCAATCAAACTTCCGAGAAGCTCGCTCAATGACTTACCTGGTCTATTGCACACAACGCAGAGCCAAATAGGGGGGCCGGCCACGAGTCGGTAGGTGCGATGTCCTGACGCCACCATAGTCGTCGTGGTTTGATGCCGAGCTGGAGATGAGGTATTAGATAAAGGAGCGTTGAGGGCTTTCAGATATGACGCTGACGATAGGTCGGAAGGAGGATGAGTGGCGGAGGCAAAGAGACGAAGCCGACGGCGCGTCGAACGTCGCGGTCCGTTCGCGCTGCTCGGAGTCCGGCGTAGCATTGTACGAGTTCGTCTACACAGGTTACGTTTGGTGACTTCGGCGTAGACCCTTTTCAATATTACAGCTGTAATCTCTCCGCTTTCAGCCAGCTGTAAAAATCAGACGACGCAAGGCAATAGGGACTTCAATGGAAGGCGGCCGTCACGTGAGCCGAACGTTGATACGCGACAGGCGCTCAAGGATGTCGAAAGCAGCATTGCAGGTGAGCGAAGACTTTGAACCAGTGCTTTGAATACATCTGACGAGGTGCCCATATAATCCATATATTGAGTCGTCAGATCCTGTTGCCGACTGCTCGTCCTCCGTCGAAGAAAAGCGTGGGTCAATAAAGCCCTCGAACAAGCTTCAGTAGCAAGGAAGCCAGAGAGAAACAATTGAGCCAGTCTAGGAGGGTCTAGCAAGTCGCCAGGTAATGAAACGTGCGCCGCGAAGGCAAAATGTGATAGCAAAAACAACAGTGTATGAAGTAACGAACATCGACCGCCTAGCCGCTCCCTCCCGAGTCCCAGCGGCTCTTCTCCTTTTGAACTGCTCTACGAGCGCTCTCCCCTAAGACGACGAGCGAGCTGGATGTCCTTGGCTGTGATCCGGAAAAACGCCTTAGCTCCGCGACCCCCCAAAAGTAAACAAACACGCGCAGACTCACGCATGATGGTAACACGCTTGGCGTGGATGGCGGCCAAGTTGGTGTCTTCGAAGAGAGAGACGAGGTAGGCCTCGGCGGACTCCTGAAGAGCCATGACAGCGGAGGACTGGAATCGAAGGTCGGTCTTGAAGTCCTGGGCGATCTCACGAACGAGACGCTGGAATCTGTGAGTGGCAGGAGATGTTAGCAGTTGGTTTTGAAGGATTGAAAAAGAAGGGAAAACTAACGGGAGCTTGCGGATGAGGAGCTCGGTCGACTTCTGGTAACGACGAATCTCTCGGAGAGCGACAGTTCCGGGTCTGTAACGGTGGGGCTTCTTCACACCACCAGCAGCGGGTGCCGACTTGCGGGCAGCCTTGGCGGCGAGTTGCTTGCGAGGAGCCTTACCTGAAGATGGTTGTGCTTGAATCAGTGACTGAACTGAAAACAAATCTGCTCGAGAGACTCACCTCCGGTACTCTTGCGGGCAGTCTGCTTGGTACGAGCCATGTTGATTGATTGAAATGTGGAAAGTGGGTTGTGATGTGAAAGGGAGGTGAGGCGGCCGCGTTGAAGGACTCAAATCCTAAATCGGGGCAGGTCGACTGCGCACTTGTTTTGTTTGTTTTTTGGTCGCGCTGCCTCGATTTAGGTCCTGCCTCGATCTAGGTTTTTCGGCCTTTTCAACTCGGCGGACTCGTATCCCTTCTGCCCTCTTCATACCCAAGCAACTTCTTCTCTTCACTCCTCACCAACACCACCACCCACCCCACCTACTTAACAATATGTCTGGACGCGGAAAGGGCGGAAAGGGACTCGGTAAGGGCGGAGCTAAGCGTCACCGCAAGATGTAAGTTTCGCGTCTCAATCTTCTGATCACACTTCTATCATTGTTTGTTGACGCTTTCAACTACTACAGTCTTCGTGACAACATCCAAGGAATCACCAAGCCCGCAATCCGCCGTCTCGCTCGTCGTGGAGGAGTAAAGCGTATCTCTGGATTGATCTACGAGGAGACTCGTGGTGTCCTCAAGATCTTCCTTGAGAACGTTATCCGTGACTCTGTTACTTGTACGCGTCGTCTCATCTCTGGGCTGGACAACGGGAGCTGACCATGCGCGCACCATCACAACAGACACTGAGCACGCCAAGAGGAAGACCGTTACTTCTCTGGATGTCGTGTACGCTCTCAAGCGTGCCGGAAAGACCCTTTACGGATTGTATGTCGAGAGGTTTACTTTTGGGGAGCCCGCGCTGACCGAGACCGTCACCACAGCGGAGCTTAAACGCCTTGAATCTCGTCATTTGGAGGGAGGAGGAGACATTCGCTTATTTCACACACCATGTTGCTATACTATCTTGCTCCTCGTTGAGCCAACCAATCCTTGAGTCGCGCGATCTTGCTTTGAAGCCTTCGCCCGCGTCGAGTTTCGCACGTGAGGACCAGACATGACACAACCTGTGCTTGCTGCCTGTCAAAGTTTCCGTGTTGAAAACCACTTCAGCGACAGTCCTGGCAACTTTCAAGGTCGACGAACGGTCTTGTCCCTTCCCGCTAGTTGCGAATCTCTGCGTTTCACAACGTCCCTGGAAAACGCTGTCGTGTACAACTCGAACCAATCTATGAAAATGTGTTCATTCCCCGTCTATCATTGCTGCACCAACTCCGTCCTCTGCACCAGCCCTTTCCCGAGCCTCTCAACTTCCCTTAAAACAGCCGCCTTGTCCAGCACAACTCTCGCCTTCCCAGCTTCGACTGAAGCGTCTTCTTCTGCTGGCTTGCATAGGAAGCCTAATCCGATCTTCCACGCACGAGCAGCCTCCGCTGATGGGTTCCAGATACCGCCAATGACTGGTGAGCCGTCGGGAGAGTGGAAAAGGAGGAAAGTCGATGGGTAGAGGGACTGCGATGGAGGCTGTATTAGATTTCTCTCCCTGTGAAGTGGACAATGAAGGAGAATGACGGACCTGAACTTCGGTCACAAAGTCTGCGACCGGATCCCAGCCTAATCGAGGCGGCGAGCCGTCTTCATTCGAGCTGCCCATTACCGCACCAGCGAGCACTCCGGAAATGTGGCGAGAAGAGAGCGCCTTGGGGTTAGGCGAGGTAGACTGGAAATGACGAGGGACTGCTGAAGGGTCGAGGTGAATAAGGAAGGCGTAATCGGCGAGCGGTGCGTTGAAAAGTTGCTGCAGGATCAAGATCGTCAGCGTGTGTCAAATACTAGCGAAATAAAGAAGGAGAACTCACCTCGACATCCAACTTCCCAGAAACGAGACCGTCGTTGAGCGTTTTCAGCGTCGCCTTCGCGAGACCTCGAATACGACTGGCCGCGACTTTGCCAGTTCCACGTCCCCAAACCTTTCCTTCTGGATCCTCCTCTGTGCAAACAACCCACGCGAATTCATTCACAGCTGGCTCCGCTAATCGCCTCGACTCGAAAGCCCTGAGGGCCTTCTCTTTCTTTGTCTTGTTGAACTGAGGCCTCCTTCCAGCAGTTGTGGCCGTTGAGAACGAGTAGAGCGCGACAAGAAGAGGCTCATCTCGCCATTTCCAGCTCGCTAGTGTCTCCATGACTCGGGCGAATCCAGTAGCACCGCTGTTTGGCGGGTCGTACATCGAAGCCGGGTCAATGAAGACGCTGGCAGCGAGTAGCTCGACGAGCTCCGTAGGGACGTGAGCAGCTAGCATGTGCGCTGAGAGCCATCGCTTGACGAGACGGACAGTTGGGGAGTAGGAAGTGAAGTGGTGTTGGAGTGTGGCAAGGGCGGCATGGTGGCGGGGAGCGTGGACGAAACGCTCTTGGTAGACTTCCAAAGGAGAATCAGTTGGCGAGGAAGTGGGTCCTCCAAGCTTCGTCTCGCGTTGCTGAAGGAGAAGTAGGGATCGGTCGTAGAAGATACGGGCGCGGAAGGCGAATCCTGAGGCAGTGAGAATTTCGAGAGCAACGTTGTCGTCGATGGGGCGAGACTCGAGGTCGAAAACGACTTCAGCTTTGACCACCGTATGCAGACGAGCGAGACCTTCGGCGATCTTGGACAAGAATGCGGCCTTGATTTTCTGGACGCCTTCAAGGTCCTCTGGCCACCTTCCTGATCCTTCGAGCGTCAGGACGATGTCGTGCACCTCGATAAACTTGGTCGATTCGGGGAAGCGTTCAAAGTTTTTCAGGCGGCGAGGAGCTGGGGTAAAGATGCTGGAATATCGAAGACCTGGGGCGGAAGGTTGGATAGAGGAGACGGCAAGTGGGAGGTCCGGAAGGTCCTTGAGCTCCCTCTCGAGAGCTTCGTAAGCCTCGAGGATGGATGCGAAGCTCTTTCCTGACATCACAGGGTCTTGAAGGAAAATGGCTCGGCGTACAGCCTCAGGCTCGACGAGAAGGTGGTCCATGGATCCCGCGAACGCGTCAATGTTTGCCTCTGGGATGCCGTGTCTCGCCTCGACGATGTACTTGACGATCTGCCCGACGATGGCGTTGCGCTGTTGTCCAAGTCCGTTCGGCTGCTGTTCGTCCCAAACGATACTCTCGACGATAGCGCCGTCTTTGAAGCGACGAAGCTCCGATTTGCGTCCCCAGAAAGCGCGGAACTCTGCGCAAGCGGCTTCGTCCTCGGCGGACGGTCCTTGGTCGACGAGACGGCCTGCTTCGGATGATTCGAGGAGAATTCCTATGGAAATCACGATTGCCGCAGGCTTAGACGTTGCGCCTTGAACCGCGATGGACGGGAGAGGAGGTGCCATAAGTTGGAAGGTCTTGATGCGCGTTCCAAGTGCTCGACGGAGGGTCGATGAGAGACCTGAGACGAGAGCAGTGAGAGGGTTCGCGATGTCGAGTGCGTCATCGCCGTCAAGTGGTGCTGAAAGGACACTTGGTGGTACCGAAATGCTGGAACCTCAATGTTAGCTGAGACTCCAGAACATAAGAAACTAGCTACTCACCGAATGAAGTTATCAAAACGCTCTGATTCTCGAGTCTGTGCGACCAAAGAGCCGTTGAACTTGTCTTCCTCGTCGGCTTCGCTCAGAAGCAATGCGATTGTTGTCTTGGCGTCTTGACGGAGCTAGAAATGAACAGCAATCAGTAATCGAAACTTGATGAAGGCTGTCACAAACAAATGCACCATTTCGAGCGTCGAAAGGTCGATACCAGCTGCGAGGTTGACAGTCCCGGTGGGGTCAACGAAGAGAGGCTTGCCCTTAAACGCCTTTCGGAAGTCATCCTTGTCGAACTGTGAAGGAGAAGTGAGAAAAGCATCTCTTCAGGACTCTGATGGCAACTCACAGCGAGGTCTCCCTCCACTCTGAACCAAACACCATCGGTCCACTCGACTCCTGCGAGCCACTCGACTGTCTTCCTCCAACCAGCCCAGGCATCACCTCCGACGACTCCTGCCGCCATGTTACCCGAAGGAGCTCCCCAGTTCAGAGTCCTCGCAACACACCAAGCCCACCAATCATCCGTAACTCCCAACGTTGCGGAGTAGTTCCTCTTCGCAGCCCACGTCTGCAACAATCGAATTGTAGATGTATACGCCGGATGAGAAGTCGCCAAACCATGGTGAAAAGCGAGATGAGTCGTATGTGTAGAAAGGTGGGATGAGAGGAGCGAAGAAGTTCGGATGGGGGTGGGAG